>CM064525.1:12257061-12297061 GCA_032716605.1 Paralithodes platypus | reverse complement strand
GAGAACTTCACTAACACCACAACTGTCACCCTCTACCATCATTACCACCATTACCACTACCACCACTATCACCATCAAACTACCTTATAACCTACCACTACCATCATCATTCAAAAACACCAACAGAAGAATCCCTCACACAATTACCAACACCACTAACACACCACCACCAACAACAGAATCCCTCCCACCACCACCACCACCAACAGAATCCCTCCCACTGCCACCACCACCAACAACAACAACAACAGAATCCCTCCCACTGCCACCGCCAACAACAACAGAATCCCTCCCACTACCACCACCACCAACAACAACAACAACAGAATCCCTCCCACTGCCACCACCACCACCACCACCAACAACAACAACAGAATCCCTCCCACTGCCACCACCACCACCACCATCACCACCACCACAAACAACACCTACGCACCTACTTACCCCACCTGACTTAACCCTTTCTGAGCCAGCGACGTTCTTTGAATTATATTCTAGCTGTATTTAGAGGATTTTTGTGCAGTTTCAGAATGATCTGTTATTGCAAGAAGGGTTAAGCGAGATAGTCCGAAGCTTGTTAATTACTGGACACCCTTTTGAAACTGAATACAATCGGCTAATAGTACTGTAGCTATAATAAATTTGAAAGGACGCCGCCGGTACAGAAGGGGTTAAGCCGTGTTGTCTCTGATGATAGCAACACAAGCAATACAGCCCGCACTACTCTGTTTGTGGGAGACGGAATCGTGACAGGTGCATGGCAGGGGCATGACAAGTGGCAAGCAAGGCAACAGTTGATTATGATGGCAGTAGGCAATATAGCGAATGACACGAGAGCCAGGAATATGACATAGTATTATCCCTTTGAAGATTGTAACGCATTTTGACTATCATTAGATGGTTTTATACAGTTAAAAAAGGATCTGTGGGAATCATAACGGTACAGACTATCTCAATTAACGCTCTGACTTCCATATAATCTTCCTAATCTTAATAAAATCGTCTAATAATAGCCGGAAAACAGGAAAAAGAAATGCGCATTGGATCTTGAAAGGGTTAAATATTCTTTAGTCCGTTTTATTCCAGCTGATGATAGATTTCCTGGTCCTCATCATTAGGGTATTAATCGGCTATTAGGAATATTCTGTACCGAAATATATTGTTCACTGTAAAAAAAAAAAAAATATATATACGATACAACGACAGTAGTTTCATATTAATTTGGGAATATTTTGTACCGAAATATATTGTTCATTGTACAAAACATACTGGCATTTATATGAAACAAAGACAGTAGTTTCATATTAATTCATTACGCATCGAAAAATCAGTTGCTGAGGGATTCTGTTTACAGCCAACTGAAATAAAATCGACTATAGTTGGCGAAGAGGACGCCACTATAGTATGTTTCTTTGTAGGTGGCGATAAACTGCCATGTCTTCTCCTTATTTTTAGGATACAAGAGACATTATTTTGAACAACCCAGAATTCAAACCTAGGATATTTCATACAGAACTTACACGCTCAAACCATTACACCATCAAGACAATATTCCAGTAACTATCGACATATTAGCAAAAAAGGGATTAAATTTACCCTCAGCAGAAAAAACCCCGACTATAGTAAACATTTCACTAGACAAAGGCAAAGGGAGTGACCTGGCAAATAAGAACATGATATAATATTAACCCTTTCAAGATCCGATTAAGCATTTCTTTTCTATGTTTTCTTGCTATTTTTTGACGATTGCATGTAGATTGGGAAGGGCATATGGAAGTCCAAGGGTTAATTAAGATAGTCTTTACCCTTACAATACCCGTAGATCCTTCTTAAACTGCACAATATCGTCTCATAATAGCCAGAATAAACTGTCAAAATGCGTCATAATGTTCAAAGGATTAAACAAACGTAGCCGGAATATAATTAAGTAACACCCCGTGCTTAACATTAATCATCAATTACAAACCCCAATGCACTTGAATAAACTAATGAAAGCATATGGTCCTCCCGGGATTCAAACTCGGGACACCACACCCAGAACATAAGCATCTAAACCATTACGCCACCAACACAGTTAAAGGTTGAATACACGATCACGAACAGAGGCCTTCTTGCGCGGTGTGTGTGTGGGTGTTTGATTAATAGGTTGCTTTTAAATATGTTCTCATGACGTGCTCACAGGCGAGGCAACAGGTCAGAGTAAACAGAGGGTGACGTGATGCCCCTTCCAGAATGATACATCAACCTCCTTCACTCCTCCTTTAACCCCTTCAGCACGATAGCGCCTTTTAGCCTATTATTTTGGATGCAGATAGACGATTTTATGCAGTTTAAGAAGGACCAATGTTATTTAAAGGGTTTGTTGAGATCGTATTTACACCACTGAGCCCTAGAGATAGATTGTAAGCTAAAACATATTAGGTTATCGTGCTGAAGGTGTTAATAACCTATATTGACTATGCCTCACCTATTTTATAACTACCTATCACCCACACCTAACCTATATTACAACAGCTCTGAAATACCTCTACCCATAGCCACTCAAAGCATCAATCCCCTCAACCCTGTAAAGAACATGACCTCATGACTGGTTGGCAGACGAGGCTCAACAGGTCGGAGTAAACAAAGTGACATGATGCACCTCCACCCACAGTGACATATCAACCTCCTGTATTTTCCTGAACCCCCTTCTCCTTCATGTTTAGCCCCATTACTTTTTAAATGTAAAGACATGGCTGGGTTCCAAACATGAAGATTGCTGACACAGGATCTCTATACTGGAATTCACGGGAGAAAAGAAATGGCCGCTTGGCAACTGTCTTCCAAACTGTCCGATTTCGTGCATTCTTGTAGGTCGGGTCAGATGAAGGTATTGAGAGATATGCCTTTACAACGGCAACTCGTATCAACGTTTCGAAGAGTGTTGAGAGGGGAGAAGGGATGTTGGAGAGAGAGGAAGCTGTTGGAGTGGCTTTGTTATGTGTGTTATTAGTCTGTTTTTCTAAACTCAAACATAATTGTAGCATAAGTATTATTAGTCAGCTGATGAAGTAAATGGTTGTGGTCACGCGAAGGCAACGAACGAGACAGTGGTGGAGGAAGGAGGAAAGTGAAAGATAATAATATACCTTACATCTCCTATAATTATAAAGTAATATTTTTGTGTCAAATGTGCATAGGTCATTCATTATAGGTAGGCCAAGTATCTTCACCACTAACTTCTAT
Organism: Paralithodes platypus; assembly: GCA_032716605.1. Lineage (NCBI taxonomy): Eukaryota > Metazoa > Arthropoda > Malacostraca > Decapoda > Lithodidae > Paralithodes > Paralithodes platypus. The sequence goes on along the minus strand of CM064525.1, from coordinate 12,293,836 downwards.
AACTATGTAACGACTAGAGTAATCCAGCTAATATTTCTACCATTCGGAAAGGTGCAGGAATCTTACAGTCCATTTACTCTAGCCCTTTTTGAGTTACAAAGGTTAGGGGTCACGATTTCTGGCCAACTCATAATGAATGAACTATAGGCACATGCAAACAATGAACACTCTGAAATTAGGTGTAAAGAACATTATTGTAGAGAATAAACGAAAATAATGTGGTACACAAAGCCGCACAATGTACACCACACAACGCACAACCATGTATTTCAATCCACACACTAAATACTCGCAAAATATAAAACCTCATTATACAAAACCGGGCAGCATAATCCGCGTAATATAAAACCGGCTGCACTGAGAGGAGGAGGAGGAGGGGGAGGAGGAGGAGGAGAGACAGGAGGAGGAGAGGGAGCTTTTATTTTACTCTTCATTGAGATAGCATAGGTACAGTTGTGGACAGATGAAACAGATACAGCCTTGGTCTGTCCAAGACCTCAATAGAGGGCAGCACAATTAGTGCCCATAAATTATCTGGTAACAGTGATGGTGTGGGGGTAGGAGATGAAGGTATGGGGTGGAAGGAGGGATGCGAGGAAGGGGGAAGGAGGTTACAGGAGTGAGAGGGGGGAGGAGGGTACAGGAGTGAGAGGGGGAACTAGCGGCGAGGTGGTAGCAGGTGGGGGTGGAGGAAAGTGGTTGGCCAAATACTTTACTGTGAAAGAATAATTAATGTTGTGCTTTGATCATTATGTGGGATCATGAATGCGAAATATTGGAGTACAAAGGAGTACAAAGGAAATCAAGCAACAACAGGTCTAGTGACCCTTCTAGGCTGCTTGTCCTCCAAAACACTGCGGATCAAGTGTCCAAACAGTGGTTTAGAGTGGGTAAGGGAACATTGGAAAGGGAACTACTGCCCTGGAACTAATGTCCGTGGCAGGATTAAGAAGTTAGTAGGGGACAGATGGGTTAGTAACTGAGGGGGGGATAAAATAAAGTTATTCATTTACAAACGCAGTCAGTCGCGGGCTTGATGCAAGATATTTCTCTAAGCGGAGTTTAAATGAATCAACGGTGCTGCAGTCTATAACGTCTCCGGGGAAGCCCATTCCACAAGTTGACAACTCGATTGAAGAAGAAATTCTTAGATTCGTGTGAGTTAAAAGATTTACCAATAATTTTGCAACCGTTTCCCCGCGTGTAATTAGATTGGTCGATAATGAAGTACTTACTACAGTTCATATTGTCGATGCCTTTGATGATTTTGAACACTTGAATTAAGTCACCTCTTAATCTGCGCTGGGTTAAAGGAAATAGATTTAATTCTCTAAAACGCTCTTTGTATGGTTTGTTCTTTAGGCTAGGTATCATTTGGTAACTCTACGTTGAACTCGTTCTAGCTTGTTTATATCTTTTTGGTAATAAGGGCACCAGGATTGAACGCAGTATTCCAGAAGAGGGCGGACTAAGGAATTGTAAAGGGTTAGGATAACTTCTTTGGATTTATGCTCAAATGACCTGCCTATAAAGCCAATTATTTTGTTTGCCTTCTTAACAACTTCTGAACATTGTTGACTCGGTTTTAGGTTACTCGATATTGTTACTCCCAGATGGTTTCTCTGTTTACATTCTTAAGATGAGTGCCATTCATTGAATAGTTTGCTTTCTCATTTAGGTATCCGATATGTAGTACTTTACATTTATCCGCATTGAAACTCATTTGCCAAATTTGGGCCCACATGACAATTTATCTAGATTGTGTTGCATATCGTCAACTTGTTCTTTTGAGAGTACGCTATTTGCAATTTTTGTATCGTCAGCAAATTTTAAGATTGTACAGGTGAGACCCTCATCTATGTCGTTGATGTAAATTAGGAAGAGAATTGGTCCTAGTACCGATTCCTGGGGTACCCCACTACTTACATTGGTCCATTTAGATGCACTAGCGTTTATGACTACTCTTTGCTTTCTGTCGCTGAGCCAATTTTCTATCCATTTCAACACACCGTCTTGTATTCCATGCGCTTTTAGTTTTAGCAGTAAACGTTTGTGGGGAACTTTGTCAAAGGCCTTTTGAAAATCAAGGTATATAATATCTACAGCTTTACTCTCATCGTAGAGGTTGAGGATATCGTGGAAGAAGTCTAAGAAGTTTGTTAAACAGGAACGTTTTTACGAAAGCCGTGTTGAGTATCTTTAAGTAAGTTATTTGCCTCTAAGTGATTTACGAGTCTGTCTCTTATGACCGTTTCTAGCATTTTACATACAATTGAGGTTAAGCTAATTGGACGATAGTTACTGGGTAGGGATTTGCTGCCTTTTTTTAATATCGGTGTTACGTTGGCTAGCTTCCACTGATCAGGCATAGTCCCAGACTGCAAGGATTCATTGCATAGCAATGTCAGTGGTTTGGAGAGCTCATCCTTAGCTACCTTTAGAACTCTAGGCGAGATTGTATCAGGTCCAGGCGTTTAATTTACCTTGAGTTTATCTAAACAATTCAATACTTCTCTCTCTGTAACGGTGATAGTGCTTAGAACATCTAAATTATCAATCTGAATCGGCGATGGTGTAGGGATATCACTGAGGTCTTCGGTTGTAAAAACTGATGCAAAGAAGGTATTGAGGGCATTACTCATTTGTACTTCGTCTTTGGTGTATTCTCCATTTTCATCGACTAACGGTCCAACAGTTGAAGTAACTACTTTTTTCTTTCTGATATAACTATAGAATTCTTTCGGGTTTGTTTTACTTTGATTCGCAACATGTAACTCTAGGGTCTTTTTACTTTGCTTAATTAACTTTTTGGCTTTGCGTCGTAGCTCTACAAATTTCACCCGTTCTTCGTCATTTTGTGAGGAATTTAATCTATCATTAGCAATTTTTTTAGCAAGCAGACAGTCTGAAATATCTTTATTCCACCATTTGGGCTTATCATTATGGCCTGGACGCCGTATTTTCGATGGTATGCAGTCTTGCACTGCCTTAAGGTAGGTGGTTGTGAAACACTCCCAAGATGTATTTATGTCGTTATTGTTAGTCAGAAAGCTCCAGTCAGTTTCTTTAAGCTTTGATTTAAGTTTAGAAAATTTGCTTTCTTGAAATTAGGGACTTTCTCAATGCTGCTATTTGATTTGTTACTAGTAAACTTTAAAGTGAAAGTTATCGTACGATGGTCGCTGTTACTGAATTCATCACCAACATTCAAATTCTCTATTAATTCTTCTTTTGTTGCGAGTACAAGGTCAAGCACATTATTACCAAGGGTCGGAGATTGTACAAATTGAAAAAGTGAACTCTCTTGCAAGTTAGCATAGAGGTCATGTCCAGAGTGTGAAGTAAGAATATCGCCCCATTTAGTCACGGGTAAGTTGAAATCGCCAAGAATTACGGTATCTTGTATGTTAGTTATTTCTGCAATTTGTTCATAAATTTCACTGTCAGTTTGCACTGATTGAGCTGGGGGTCTGTATAATAAAGCTAGTGTTATTTTACTTCCTCATTTATTATTTAATAGTACGTAAGATATGTCTATATTCGCAATTTGAGGTTTTGACATTAAGACGGGATTAAGACTTTCCTTTATAAAAAACAGAACTCCTCCTCCATTTCTATTGATCCGACTTTTCTCAAACATTGTATAACCAGGAAGCGTATATTCGGCTAAACAGTCCCTGTCTTCCGTATTTAACCAAGATTCTGTAATGCCGATTATATCATAATGTTCTGTAAACACGATTTCCTCTAGATCTGAAAATGTATTGCGTATGCTACGAGCATTTACATAAAACACCTTAAGAGTATTAGAGTTGGATGTTACTGATTGTGCATTGTCTGAATTTTCAGTTCGTATTACATACTTTCTGTCGTGAGGTGTGTGTAGCATAATAAACGTGCTACAGGCTGCTAACCTGCTATTGCTCTCTCTCTCTCTCTCTCTCTCTCTCTCTCTCTCTCTCTCTCTCTCTCTCTCTCTCTCTCTCTCTCTCTCTCCATATACAATATATAATTATGTGACATATAGGCATTCAAATATATGATATCTTATATCTTTAATGTAGTACTACTTTATTTGTGTTCTCTGCTTAGAGCTGTGATATCGGGAACGTGTTAATTGTTCAAACATGGGAGCGTCAGAAACAACTGAACAATCTGTTGGTTATCTAACAAGGGGAAATATAGAAATTGTTAATATTTGTCAGTTGGTGAGTCAGTCAAACTTCCAATATTATAGTTAGTGTTTCAGCATAATGGTGAGTGTATAGGTCATAGTAGTAACGAAAGTATGTAATGCATATATGGTGTATATAATACGGTATCAATGACACGCCAATTAAAGTGTTTTCCAAGTGTACCGGAGGTGTTATCAGTGTTGGCATTGCCACGGGTATATAATCGCTTTTAATTATATACCGGTACGTCCATAGCAATTAAAACAATATAATATTATAAATGAATAAATGAATGAACAAAGGATGGCTAATATATATTTACATGGCAATACACCTGTTCAAGAAAAGCAACCAGTTATATATAATGTGTCAATACAATCCTCAAAGTTTCGGTATAGAGGCGCAAAAGACCATGTTATAAATATAAAATAATATCCCCACATTAAAATCTAAGTTATATTTATTGGTCAAACCTCTTGGTAGATATGCTCAACAATAATGACGCAAGGGTGGTGTAAGCTTAATTAATATCAAATGAAAACACGATTATGCAGAACCTTTCCGGTATACCAGGTGTTTTGTTGTTACGTTTTGACGGCATCAGTAGAAGTGTAAGCGTTAAATGAGATAGCGTTAGGGCCATTCCTTGCTACGGGTTCTAAGTTGTATACAGTTGGTTAGTGCCTCAGAAATATGAGGATACACTTCTTCACTTATTATGGCATATAGTAGATGAGTTCATTAATTTTTGGCGGGACGTCTTGTAGTTGGAGGAGTAATTCAGATAGCCATTACCAATTTTATAGATAAATAGCATTCCAAAACAGAGGAACATCCTATAATGATCGTGAAATTAAAGTGAACAAGCTTACACGTATTAAGAAAGGGTTGGGAATACATTACAATGAAAATACTGAATAGGATTGTAATAATTATGGTGAGCAAAGATGCATGGTATATACAACTAGCAAAACGAAAATAATGCCTTGTGCTGCTTTATGATATATAAATGTGCTTAAGGTAGTTAGAGAAGTTCATAATATCATGACATAGGCAAAAGTAGACTTCGAATGTTTGAGATATAGCTACTAACAATCTAGAGAAAGATGAACCAGGAGAGATACATAAAGCTTGATGAATTAACTGTTAACAGATTACAGAAAACAGGAAGAGATTAAAGGCGAAAAAGATAAACGGGAGCAACGAATTATCAGTCCTCATTAATAATTTAATCCCGTTCTCAAAAAAACAGGGAGAATTTTCATTTATGTGAATATATGACCTGTGATTTCGTATACTATTGAACAGTAAATTGTGAATAACATAAAGCTTAACAACAAGGTCAGTATCTAAAAGATGATTGAAAAGGAGGAGTTGCAGCATTTCCGTGTTTATTGTTGTCAGAATTGTTGTACGAAAAAACACACTTGGTATGGAATATATACGCATAAATTTAATTTATGGGGCTTTCAAACTATTGCACGTAACATAAAATGTCTTAATTCAATATTTCTTTAGGTTACCAATAATACAATCTTGACAAATATTGCCAATCAATAATATAAGGTCCATTGATTTCTTAATATATTTAGTTACAAACCGACTTTACAATAGCATTATTGGTAACTCTAGATATTATACATCCTTATTAACCAATAAAGATGGTAATCTTAATCTTACTAAATAATTGACTCCCACAAAACCTATAGAGCGAGACTGAAATAAAAGTATGGTAATTTTATAGTTAGTAGATAATTTTGCTATGTGAGTTAGTGAGACAAAATGCAGAACTGCCTGTGACGAATGCCTTCCCCATAGTTGAAAGAGTGACGGGGCCAAAATCAAGGAATGTTGGAGCCTAAATGCCTGGACACACGGAGTTTAAAGTAATTACAGTCATAGGATGAGGGGAAAATGGATTCAGGGTAGAGCGTTCCAGAGCTCAGCTGTTGAATAGGGGGAAAATTGGGAATATCGTTTCACTCTTGGGTTGGAGAGTTGCAAAGAGTAGGGTGGGATTGTGTTGGAAGACGGGTTCTACCTACTCTTCATAGAGGAGGTGGTATACATTCAAAGAGGGTTAGGAACACTGATTATTGTAATATCGGTAGAATAGCGAGAGAGATGCAACTTTGCGACGAAGAGAGAGAGATCGCAGAGAGTCAGGGAGTGGACATGAGTTAATGAGACGAAAAGTTTTCTTTTCTACTTTGTCAAGAAATGCTGTCTGAGAGGATCTTCCCCACACATGTGAACAATACTCAATACATGGACACACTGTGCCTCTGTACAGAGCAAGAAGCTGTGCCGGGGTAAAGAACCCCCGGAGACGATTGAGCATACCCAGCTTCTGGAAAGCTGTTTTAACAAGGGTGGTAATATGATCTTTCCAAGTGAGATCAGGAGAAAAGGAGACACCGAGAATACTGAGAGACGATGAAAGGTTGATTTGTGTATTGTTGAAGTATAAGGGAAAGTCCTGTGGGAGTTCTTGATGGGTAGATAAATGGAGAAATGGGTTTTGGAAGCACCAAAAGCAACAATATATTTTCTGCCCCAAATGGGAATTGTTGATAGGTCAGAAGATAAGTGTTTTATGGCATCGTCACGTGACTTTTTGAGAGATTGCTTGCTGGGGGGTTCTGAAAAACTAGTTGAATAATGTAAGGTAGAGGCATCAGCATATGAATGAATAGCTGATAGTTGATAGATTGAGGAAGTGAAAGATGACCGTCCATAACTGCAGCTATGGAATGGCCAGGAAGGGAAATAGAGATAAAGGCACAAATTGAGGGACAAAAACTAAAGGTGGGTAGTTTAGAAGTTAGAGATTTGTGCCAGACTCTATTAAAGAACTTAGATATGTCTAGCACAATAGAAAAGGTTTCACCGAAATCATGAAAGGAGGATGACCAAAAGTTAGTAAGATATGAAGGAAGATCACTAGTAGAGCGACCCCTAAGGAAGCCCCATACTGGCGATCTGAAAGTAGAGTACATGGGCAGAGAGATGCTTAAGAAATTTCGAAGTAAGAATAGTTGCCAAAACTTTAGAGATGCAAGAAATGAGAGCAATTGGATGATAGTTGGAGGGTTGAGAGCGATCACCCCTTCTTTGGGATAGGTTGAATGAGAGCAAACTTCCAGTAAGAAGGAAAGACATTAGAGGAGAGACAGAGACGAAAGAGTTTGCCTAGGCAGGGAGTCAGCACGGAAGCACAGTTTTGTTTAGTACAACAGGAGGAACACCATCACACCTTCTTAGTATTAAGCCCAGAGAGGGTAGAGAGCACATATTTAAAAGAGATTAGGATATTAGGTATAATTAGGAGAGAGGAGCTTGGAGAGTGAGGAATAACACCGGAATCATCCAAGGTGGAGTTTTTAGCGAAAGTTTGGGTGAAGAGTTTAGCTTTGTCAGATGAAGAAGTGACGGTAGTGCCGTCAGAGTGGAAAAGGGGGAGGAAAGACGAAAAAGAACAATTGGTGGAGAAGTTTTTGGCTAGATACCAGAAAGCTTGGGAAGAGCTGGGCACCATAACCACTCGGCCATGAGCATATGGCTGAGTGGTTATGGTGCTCAGCTCTTCCAAATATACCTGGAGTGAGTGGGTTCGAATCCTGGTCAAGATACCTCTCTCTCTACCTGTTCGACATTATCATTAGATATTGGATAGTTCAGTGCATTTAATATAGTATCGATGAAAGAGTGTTTGGTGAGTCTAAGAACAGATTTGGCTTGATTCTGGGCAGAAACATAGGAAGAATAAGATTCTTGAGTTTGAAGGTGTTGGTACCGTTTGAATGCTTCATCCTTATTGTGGACAGAAGTAGAACATGGGTGAGTATACCAAGTTTTTTTTACATTAGTTTGAGGGAAAGAAAATGGAATGTATGCCTCCATGCCCGAGAGGATTAGCTTGGTAATGCGTTCAGCACTCTCCGAGGGTCCCCGGCAACGGAAGCAAAAGTTATTCCATGGGAAATCAAAGAAGTACTGCCGGAGAACCTCCCAGTCGGCAGTGCCAAAGTGATACAATTTCCGCCGGCTGGCTAGATTGGCTCAATCGGGTGGCCGTGCTGGAGAGATAGGACAGGTAAGAGAGATAGGTAAGAGGAGCCCAAATGAGGGAAAAGATCGACAGTATAAGAGGAAGGGTTAGAAGTTAGAAACAAGTCAAGAATGTTAGGCCGATCTCCGAAGCTATCTGGGATATGGGTGGGTTGCTGAACCAACTGCTCTACTGTAGGTCATTTAGGATAGAAAAGATATAGATTGTTCACCAGGTTGGTCAGTGGAATGAGAGGAGAACAATTGATTACTGTTCACCTCTGTGGAGTGGAAGTGGAGTGGTTGCATTGAGGCAGTTGGACAAAATTCAAAATAAAGCTATTAGATTAATCAATAACCCTGCAATCACACAGGACCTTCCTACATTATCCATACGAAGAAACGTTGCATCCCTTGCATTATTCTACAGATATTTTCACAGCAATTGTTCCGAGGAACTTGCTTCAATTGTGCCGCCTCTCCACATCTTTTCCCGTAGAACTAGGGCAGCTGAGAGCACCCATGAATTTACACTTTCTCCTCCACAATGCAGAACTTCTGCTTATCAAAATTAATTTATCCCTAGAACTACTACTCTTTGGAATTCACTTCCCTCGAATTGCTTTCCACAAACTTACAATCTACAAATGTTTAAATCCAGTTGTTACAAACATTTTATGAATGGAGGATGCCTTTAGGCACATGGACCTTTTTGTTTTATCTGTGTTTTTCCTTCCTCCGTTCATTGTCTCTTTTAAAAAAAAAAAAAAAAAAAAAATGGTGGTGGTGAGCGTTAAATTCTCCTAAGATGGTGATTTGTGAGAAAAGAGAGATGGCTAGGATGTGTTCCAGTTAAGAGTTTAGATACTCAAAGACTTTGGGAAAGTCAGTAGAGTTAAGGGAAAGATAGACAACACAGAAGTATTTAGTATGAGAATGACAGGATAATTTGAGCCATAAAGTGGAGAATTCAGAGGAGTCAAAATCGGGAACATGAGAGCCTGTGAGTTTGCTGCATCCGCCTATGGCTTTGTAAGTAGGATAGAGAAAGTAGGATGATACAGAGCAAGGGCTTCTGTCAGTTGCATACAATTATGTTTAAAATAATGTGGTAGTAGTTATTTTACAAAATCAAGGAACTGCCCTGCAAATACAAATAGTGTAGTGGGAAAATATAATCACGGTCGACCCAGTTTGCTATAACAGTAAAACTGCAGAATATAATATACAATGCATATAGCAAAGATAAATAGGTAGATAAAGCTTGCTTCATTTACTGTAATACTGTGTATATATATATATATATATATATATATATATATATACTGTATATATATACGGTATATATATATATATATATAATGTATATATATATATATATATATATATATATATATATATATATATATATATATATATACTGTATATACTGTATATACCGGTATACAGTATATATATATATATAATAATTCACACTGTAGTCACAGGTTTCTTTGTAATCCACAACCACCTACCCGTATCCTGCACTACTGCTAGGTTGCCCTCTATAGTTTGTCACCCCCACTTTGTATCTTGATCTCTTTATGCATGTTCGGTCTCATGCTCGTCTTCTACCTTTCATGTAACGTTTTTTCCCCATGGCTTCGTATCTTTTTGGAATTTGCCTAGCTTACCTCTGCCGTTTTAATCATGAGTTTTAGTGCCACATAGTGTTCATGGGCTCAGGGTGTTAAACCGGAGAAATTTTGTGTGAAGACTTTAATGAATATGAGAAGGAATACAAGCAAGTTAACATGGAATAGCATTGCTTTGCCCATTTTATCACTTCCGAAGACATATTATGAACTATATACCATACTTTTGTATTTACATATACAATAATAAACACTAACAATAATGGAATCGGCTCTCGTTTGACACCCTGCACCCTGGTGCTAGTCCTTATAGTAATAATAATAATAATAATAATAATAATAATAATAATAATACCCTCTCCCCTCCCCCATCTAAGATTCTTGAGGTAAAAACACACAGTTTCATATGTGACGATGTCTTTGTTTCAAGTTGCTACAACTTTAGCAAAAAAACAAATTATGTTTCATTAATACCAGCAATCCAATATTGTGCAATCATAATACAACAGAATATTCAAAACACAAAATTATGTTTTCATAGTAAAGTAATTAGCCAACCACTTCCCTCCACCCTTACCTGCTACCACCTCGCCTCTAGTTCCCCCTCTCACTCCTGTACCCTCCTCCCCCCTCTCATTCCTGTACCCTCCTTCCCCCTCCCTCGCCTCCCTCCTTCCACCCCATACCTTCACTTCCTACCCCCACACCGTCACTGTTACCAGATTACACTAATTGTGCAGCCCTCTATTGAGGTCTTGAACAGACCAAGGCTGTATCTGTTTCATCTGTCCACAACTGTACATGTAAATTATATATACAAGTACAGTACATATACATGGTCTCAAATAGGACAAAGGTGATTATACGGTCTTTACCCTAAGGAAAAGGAGGAGGAGGGGGAGGGAGAGAGAGTGTTGGAAGGAATACAAAGGATTTACAAATTGCAACAGACCTATTGGTCCATACGGGGCAGTTTGGATATCTACACTGCTAATCCACTAACTACTAGGTACAGAAAAGGATAGTAAAGCAGAAGGAGGAGAAGGGGGAGGAGGAGGAGGAGGAGAGGCAAAAGGAAGGGGAAGGGTGGAGGCTGGGGAAGGAGGCTGGGAAGTTTGGGGGAACAGAGGGATGAGGGAGGATATTGGGGGAGGAAGGGAAGGGGTGAGACTGGGGGAGGAGGAGGAGGCATGGCCATAATTTCCTACCTGCCAGCCTGTCACATCCCCCCCGGCTGATGGTGGTGGAGATGCGGGGGACAGGAAGGGAATATGTTGGGGGCTTATCACACTCCAGGGATGGCCAAGGGGGTTAGCCAATTCCGGTTATCGTACATTGGGAGGCCTTCGTATTTTAAATGATCGTATATGCCATCGTACTTCGGGAGGCCTTCGTACTTCAGATGATCATATATTGAATCAGTTGTATATTTGGCACTGTGGTGATCCAATTCGGGTTATCGTACATTTGGAGGCCTTCGTCAGGTCAGGTGAAGGTATTGATGGAAAAGCCTTTACAACGGCTCCTCGTAGCTACTTTCTATTTTCATACTTTCTGAAGAGTGAAGAGAGGGGAGAAGGGGTGTTGGAGAGACAGGAAGCTGTTGGAGTGTTGTTGTTGTGTGTGTTATTATTATACGTCGTCGAGGTGTCCCCCGACTAGGTGTGTTCGTGTGAGCATGCGATACACGCTAGGAGGTACTACCACACCCACTAAATATGTTCGCCTTGGCTGGAACTTAACCCAGGTCAAGCAGATTCGCACGTAAGAATGCTCTCCACAGCGCCGCTTATTGGGAGGAAATTTTTATTTATTTTTAAACTATCGTATAAGCTATCGTACTTAAAAGTGTTCGTACTTCAGATGAGCGTATATTTATTTAGTTGCCGTATGCCTGACAATGTGGTTATCCAATTCGGGTTATTCGTATTATAAATTAGCGTACGGTACATGTTATCGCAATTCGAGGTTTTCGCACTTCAGATGATCGTATACTGATTTCGTGTCATATGTTTGACAATGTGGTTATCCAATTCGGGTTATCGTGCATTGGGAGGCCTTCGTATTTTAAATATGGTACCGTATTATATTATTGTATTTCAAGGTTTTCGTATTTCAGCTGATCGTATAGTGATTTCGTTGTCGTATATTTAGCAATGTGGTTATCCAATTCGAGTAAAAAAAAACGTACATTGGGAGGCCTTCGTATTCTAATTTATCGTACCATATACTGTATATTATCGTATTTCAAGGCTTTCGTATTTCAGATGATCGTGGATTGGTTTACCTGTTGTATGTTAGGATAATATTTTTTCAAGGGCTATTGTATTTTAGTTGGATATCTTACTTCAGGGAATCATATTTAAGACTATCGTATTTCAAAACATCATATACTGGCTTGGTATCACACTGCAGGCTATCGTGTATTGCTAACATATTGTACGTACAGTAGCGCTAATAAGTCACGTCTTAGCTGTCATTACGTTTGGCTCTATCTGTGCTGTATTAATGTATGTCAGATGTTGAATAGGGTGTGGAAGTGTGTGAAAATGTTTGTATACCTCACTCGAAAGGAAGAAATAAAGTTCAAATACTACCGATACGAATTATGGATCAAAATATACTTGGTGTCGAGACATCAATTATTAGCGCCACTGTACTTCAGATGTTTATATACTGAGGGTTTCAACCCGTTTATTACAGGTGCCGTCCTTTTAACTTTTTGTCTGGCTACTATTAGATGGTTATATTCAGTTTTAAATGGGCCACCACCAATTAACAGGCTTCGAACTATCTCACTTAACCCTTTTCACTTTCACAGATCCTTCATAAACTGCCCACAATCCTCTAAATATAGCTAGAATAATATAAAAGACGGGGTTAAAGACATGCCGTGGTCAGGCAGGGAATATGTTTGGGTGTATCACACTCGCGGGAGGCCAGAGTATTTAAGGCAATACAGTTTATCTCGTATGTTTGGTAGGTTATCGTAATTGAGGAGGCCTTCGTAGTTTAGGGTATTGTATATCATTTGATCGCATATTGGTTCGCCATCGTACGTCTGGCTATCATATTTCAGGCTATTGTATTTCAGGTGATTGCATTCCAGGCGATTGTAATTCAGGTGATTTTAGTTCAGGTGACTGTACTTCAGGTGATTGTGTTTCAGGTGATTGAGTTTCAGGTGATTGTATTTCAGGCAATTGTGTTTCAGGTGATTGTATTTCAGGTGATTGTATTTAAAGCGATTGTATTTAATAAAATTGTGTTCCAGGTGATTGTATTTCAGGTTATTGTATTTACGGTGATTGTATTTAAGGTGATTGTATCTACGGTGATTGTATTCCAGGCGATTGTATTTCAGGTTATTGTATTTCAGGTGATTGTATCTAAGGTGATTGAATTATAGGTGATTGTATTTCAGGCGATTGCATTTCAAGTGATTGTATTCCAGGTGATTGTATTCCAGGCGATTGTATTCCAGGTGATTGTATATTGGACTGCTTCATACAATACATGTCCCGCTATCGTATTTCAGGCTTTGGAATTTCAGGTTATCATACTTCACATGATCGTATTTCAGCCTATCGTATATTGGCGAGATATAATATCACCCCAGTGGTAATCGCTATCCAGGGTCTTATCATTCAAATTGGACGTGTTTCAAGCTATTAAGGGGAGGTTTCCACTCGAGGATTTGTTTTTTCTGGACTCCTTTCTCCATTATGTTTAGCCCCACTTCATTTGAGATTTTAAGACCTTCGCCCCTTTAGATTGGCGATTTTAAGAACTTTCGCCGCCGTTTCTGTCAATTTTAAGACCTTTCGTGCCATTTAGGTGTCGATATTTTCCTGGCGAGTGACAGCGAGCCTGTTATGTAAGAGGAACCGGCCTTCGGCCGGGCAATTTTTTACCGAAAAATGTACAAATCTATCTTGAAAGGGGATCTAGGGGGTGTAATTTTAAGCTTGATGGAGGTCTAGGGAACAAATACAAAATTTCTCCTTAAAATTGAGGTGATCTGATATTGGTGTGTTCTCGCATTCCAGACTATCTCGTAAGTCAAGTGATCATGTATTGGTTTGGTATCGTATTTCAAACTATTGTAATTTACGTGTTCGTATGTTGGTTCGTTATCGTAATTTAGGTTTTCGTATATTATGTTTGTATCGTATTTTCAGGGAATCGTATGGCAGGTGATCATAATTGTTGTAATCATAATGTAATCGTATACTTCAGGTTATCGTAATTCTGGTGATCGTAAATTGGTTCATTTTAACTAATTTCAAGATATCACATTCAGGCTTTGGTATTTCAGTTTATCCATTTTGGTGGTTTATCATTCTTGGGGTTCTTCTGTATTGGTGAGATATCGTACTTTTCCCTGAATCCATTTTCCCGTCAGCCTATGACTTAAATTGCTTCAAACTCCGTGTGTCCAGACATTTTGGTTCGATCGTTCCTTGATTTTGGCCCTGTCACTCTTTCAACTCTGGGGGAGGCACTCGTCACAGGAAGTTCTGCCTTTTGTCTCACTCATCCACATAGAAGAAACAAAAGTGATAGTATATTGATAATATTGAAGTAATGCGAAGGACAGGAATGGAAAATACTTGGTATATCTGACTCCGGAGATAGTGGCACAGTGGCAAACGCAACTTAGGCTACCGTAATTCAACATGACCGTAATTCAGGTTATCGCATTTCAGGAGATCGTAAATTCGTGGGTTATCTGACTCCAGGGTATCGTGTGTCAGTATTTGAGTTTATCCCCCCCCCCCCTCCCTCCCCCCCCCCCCCTCTCTCTCTCTCTCTCTCTGGATCACACACACAATATAATCATGATTGTGGAGGATTAATTAAGGGGGTAGTGGCTTCTTTGTTGGTCTATGAATTCATTTAGTCATTAATATTTTAGTTTCCTCCCTCAAACTTAGAAAAAACAACCCCTAGAAACCCCCCCCCCCCCTCAAGATATATTTGTACATATTTCGGTATATATACAGTATATCCAGGCCGAAGGTTGGTTCCTCTTATAAGTATAGGCTCGCTATCGCTCGCCAGGAAAAATCAACACCTAAATTGCACGATAGGTCTATAAACTGACAAAGAAATGGAGCAAAAGGTATTAAAATCGCCAAACTAATGGGCCGAACGTCTTAAAATGTCAAAACTAATGGGGCTAAACACGAAGGAGAAAGGGGTCCAGAAAAACGACCCATCTACCCTAAATTTTGGCTGTAAAATCGTAGTGGTCCTATAGTCCATTCATTAAAAGGAAGCCAAAAACCGTGACCCCTAACCTCTGTAACTCAAAATGGGCTAGAGCAAATGGGTTGTAAATGTCAACACCTGGCTGATCCTTCCCAAATGGTAGAAATTTTAGCTCGATTACTCTAGTCGTTTGTGAATTATTAACCCTTTGAGTACCAGCGATGTGTGTGATATTTTATTCTAGCTATATTTAGACGATATTATGCAGCTCAGGAAGGATCTGTGGTAGTTGAAAGGGTTGGTTGAGATAGTTTGAAGCCTTATTACTGCTAAAGGTCCTTCCTAAGTTGAATGTAGTCTAATAGTTGCCAGAATATGATGGAAAGGACGTCCCTGGTACTGACTGGGATAATGTAAATTTGGAAGAGTTTTGGCCTACTTATTTGAAACAGGGTATAGTGGTCAAAACAAAGCGGTGAAGGTAAACTAATGTATCCGAGTCATTATGATCTCTGATGGCCGAATTGGTTTCCTCGTAAAAATAAATTTGTATCATGTATTTAGTTTCTTCCCTAGACCTTCAACAAGCTTTTAGAAAACACCCCCCAGAAACATAGGAAGTATGAGATTCTGGAGTTTGAAGGCGTCGGTACAGTCGCGCTAATAAGTGATTACTCGGCACCAAGTATGTGTTGATCCATAATTGGTATCAGCAATATCTGAGCTTCATTTCTTGAAATATTTCGAGTGAAATATACAACCATGTTCTTACACTTACCCACTCTATTCAACATCTGACAGACATTAATACAGCACAGAGCAAGCCAAACGTAAAGACAGCTGGGACATGACTTATTAGCGCGACCGTACATATATGAGCAAATAAATACGCCCATCCCGCCTTCAAAAGCATTCCACTCACATGTAGTTGCCAATTACAAGCGATACTGACTAATTATCCCATAAGTCCCTCCTGAAAGACTATTAGTTAATTACTTGGCGAAACACGGGACTGGAATAAAGGGAGCCCACCTCGCTTGTTTTCACTTTATCTCCCTCTCTCTTTGGCTTATATCCATTCGGCCCCATTCAGCCTGCTGTTTTAAGACGTTTACCCCCATCCAGGTGTCAATGTTTTCCTGGTGAGCGGTAGCGAGCCAGCATATATATATTTTTTTTTTTTGACAGCAAGCTAAATTTGTACATTTTTCGATAGAAAAATTTCTCTGGCGAAGCCGGATTTCTCCATACAATGCTGGCTCGCTATCGCTCGCCAGGATGAAATCGACACCTGGATGGGGCTAAACGTCTTAAAATAGTTGGCTGAATGGGGCCGAATGGATACAAGCCAAAGAGAGAGGGAGATAAAGTGAAAAAAAGCGAAAAGCCAGGGAAAGAGAGAAAAGGAGAGAAAGATAAACAAAAGTCGGTGACCCCCCTTAATTACTCTGAGCCTCTCTCTCTCTCTCTCTCTCTCTCTCTCTCGGCGCGGCAGGCATGATGAAGTGAGAACAAATGGCGAGTGTAATTCCTGCAAATAGATTACCATTACGGGATGTGAATAGTTAGTAGGAGGTTAAGTAGTTCAGACGTTGAGGGAGTTCTTAAGTTGAATTACATCTTCTGGTCTGGTAGTAGCATATACAGTATATATATATATATATATATATACGGAAGCAGTCGTAGACAGACAGAAGTATATAATGAAAAACCGGTATAATATAATTTTGCACATGATTTAGAAAGTGTATTGGTTTCGAGATTAAGGGGCGATGGGTGTATTAAGGGGCGATGGGTGTATTAAGGGGCGATGGGTGTATTAAGGGGCGATGGGTGTATTTAATGGCTCATTTATTGGTTTCGAGATTAAGGGGCGATGGGTGTATTAAGGGGCGATGGGTGTATTAAGGGGCGATGGGTGTATTAAGGGGCGATGGGTGTATTAAGGGGCGATGGGTGTATTAAGGGGCGATGGGTGTATTTAATGGTTTATTTATTTACCTTATTATTGTTCTTTTAGTTTATTCCCTGGACCTCCATCAAGCTTTTAAAAACACCCCCCATAAGACCTTCCTTCAAAATAGATGTGTACATTTTTCGATAGATAAATGTCCTGGCCAAAGTCCGATTCCTCTTAATTTATAGGCTGGCTATCGCTCGTCAAGAAAACAATCGACACCTAAATGATACGAAAAGTCTTAAAATTGACGAAGCGAAAGGTCATAACATCGCCATAATAATGGGCTGAACGTCTTATAATCTGAACACTAATGGGGCTAAACATGAGGATTAGAGGGGATACCAGAAAAATTACCCAGCTCCCCTTAAGGACTGACAGATCCAGAATGCTATGAAAATGCACACAACAATTCTGCTGATAGCCCTGGTATTGTGGCGTGAGTGAAAGACTATTGTTGCTGCCAGTGCTGAAGGAGGAGTACAGTCATGACCCATAATACCTGCACACCCACACGTTTTCAATACTTTCATTTGGGGGGTTATTGGTGTTAAGAACGATATATAAAATAATATCCCAGAAGCTTCACAACTTGACTTTTAAAGATTCAACCAATCAAATGACTGTACAGGTATTATGGTTCATGAATGTACCTACTGTATTTGACCAAGCTAATGGGCCCAAACCCTTTAGAAGCACACTATACCCTATTCCATGTAAGTAGGCCAACACTCTTGATCATTGCCTTCTATAACTCAGAAACGACTTGAGTAATCAAGCTAATATTTCTACCATTTGGGAAGGGTCAGCCAGGGAATAGGCGTGGAAAGTAACAGCCCATTTGCTCAAGCCCTTTTTGAGTTAGAGGTTAGGCTTCACGATTTTTGACCTACCTACATACTTGGAATAACAGGGTATAGCCACCAGGCTAGTATTCATTCCAATCGAACACGTAATCATGATTAATCTACGAACGTGACAGGTTCTGATTAGCGAAGCAAGTAACATTTCCGAGTCATCAAAATAATAAATTAATCATCAATTCAATTAGCTAGCAGTTAACTTATTTCAGTTCGTGGATGAGCAAGAATTAATTACCTACGATGTGAGAATATATTACACCTACGGACATGTACTCTCCCCCCCCTCCCCCCCCCCCCCCCCCACACACACGGCTTGCTAACACACACAAACACACGCACACACACACACACACCTAAAATCACACACACACACACCTAAAATCACACACACACACACACACACCTACACACAATTACAACCTTCCCCCATTGCTAACACACACACACACACACACACACACACACACACACACACACACACACACACACACACACAATTACGACTCTCCCTAGGACAGTCGGCAAACAGTAATCAAGACAGCCAGGGACAGAGATCGGTACAGTCGCCCACATAAGTACTGGCCATCCTTCCCTATTTGACTCTTCCAAAATTACAGGCTCACTATCGTTCGCCAGGACAAAAATCGACACCTGTATAGGACGAAAGGTCTTAATATTGACAAACAAATGGGGTGAAAGGTCTTAAAATCGCCAAACTAATGGGCCGAATGTTTTAAATTCTGAAAACTAAGGGGGCTAAACATGAGGGAGAAGGGGGACCAGAAAAACGACCCATCTCCCCTTAATTGATCCCCCCACAATCTTGAGGATATTTTGTGTGTGATCCAAAGAGAGAGAGAGAGAGAGAGAGAGAGAGAGAGAGAGAGAGAGAGAGGGATAAAGTCAAATACTGGTCCACCTCCCCATTTAACTTTCCTATCGTACAGTCTCTCGCATAAGTACTGGCCCACCTTCCCAATTATTTGTATTAGCATTTTATCCGTCTACACTTGGAATGTGTTGAACACACTAACAACATCTGTAATGATACATAAATTGGAAGGTAAGGCTAGCAAAGCGAGAGAGAGAGAGAGAGAGAGATAGTGTGTGTGTGTGTGAGCTTGAGAGAGAGAGAGAGAGAGAGAGAGAGAGAGAGAGAGAGAGAGAGAGATAGTGTGTGTGTGTGTGAGCTTGAGAGAGAGAGAGAGAGAGCGAGAGCGAGCAAACGAGAGAGAGAAAGGGCGAGCAAACGAGAGAGGGAACGAGAGCGAGCGAAGCGAGCAAGAGAGATACTCCCTCACCAATAGAAAGTTGGCAACAGTAGCCGAGCATCCACAACTAACAACAACAACAAAAACAACAACAACAACAACAACAACAGAACACACCAGTTAATTGTTTCAAAGGAGTACAAAGGAGTACAAAGGAAATCAAGCAACAACAGATCTAGTGACCCTTCTAGGTTGCTTGTCCTCCAAAACACTGAGGATCAAGTGTCCAAACAGTGGTTTAGAGTGGGTAAGGGAACATTGGAAAGGGAAATACTGCCCTGGAACTAATGTCCGTGGCAGGATTAGGAAGTTAGTAGGGGACAGATGGGTTAGTAACTGAGGGGGGGATAAAATAAAGTTATTCATTTACAAACGCAGTCAGTCGCGGGTTTGATGCGAGATATTTGTCTAGGCGGAGTTTAAATGAATCAACGGTGATGCAGTCTATAACGTTTCGGGGAAGCCCATTCCACAAGTTGACAACTCGATTGAAGAAGAAATTCTTAGATTCGTGTGAGTTAAAAGATTTACCAATAATTTTGCAACCGTTTCCCCGCGTGTAATTAGATTGGTCGATAGTGAAGTACTTACTACAGTTCATATTGTCGATGCCTTTGATGATTTTGAACACTTGAATTAAGTCACCTCTTAATCTGCGCGGGGTTAAAGGAAATAGATTTAATTCTCTAAGACGCTCTTCGTATGGTTTGTTTCTTTAGGCTAGGTATCATTTTGGTAACTCTACGTTGAACTCGTTCTAGCTTGTTTATATCTTTTTGGTAATAAGGGCACCAGGATTGAACGCAGTATTCCAGAAGAGGGCGGACTAATGAATTGTAAAGGGTTAGGATAACTTCTTTGGATTTATGCTCAAATGACCTGCCTATAAAGCCAATTATTTTGTTTGCCTTCTTAACAACTTCTGAACATTGTTGACTCGGTTTTAGGTTACTCGATATTGTTACTTCCCAGATCGGTTTTCTCTGTTTACATTCTTAAGCTGAGTGCCATTCATCGAATAGTTTGCTTTCTCATTTAGGTATCCGATATGTAGTACTTTACATTTATCCGCATTGAAACTCATTTGCCAAATTTGGGCCCAACATGACAATTTATCTAGATTGTGTTGCATATCGTCAACTTGTTCTTTTGAGAGTACGCTATTTGCAATTTTTGTATCGTCAGCAAATTTTGAGATTGTACAGGTGAGACCCTCATCTATGTCGTTGATGTAAATTAGAAAGAGAATTGGTCCTAGTACCGATCCCTGGGGTACCCCGCTACTTACATTGGTCCATTTTGATGCCTTACCGTTAATGACTACTCTTTGCTTTCTGTCGCTGAGCCAATTTTCTATCCATTTCAACACACCGTCTTGTATTCCATGCGCTTTTAGTTTTAGCAGTAAACGTTTGTGGGGAACTTTGTCAAAGGCCTTTTTGAAAATCAAGGTATATAATATCTACAGCTTTACTCTCATCGTAGAGGTTGAGGATATCGTGGAAGAAGTCTAAGAGGTTTGTTAAACAGGAACGTTTTTTACGAAAGCCGTGTTGAGTATCTTTAAGTATGTTATTTTCCTCTAAGTGATTTACGAGTCTGTCTCGTATGACCGTTTCTAGCATTTTACATACAACTGAGGTTAAGCTAATTGGACGATAGTTACTGGGTAGGGATTTGCTGCCTTTTTTGAATATCGGTGTTACGTTGGCTAGCTTCCACTGATCGGGCATAGTTCCAGACTGCAAGGATTTATTGAATAGTAATGTCAGTGGTTTAGAGAGCTCATCCTTAGCTTCCTTTAGAACTCTAGGCGAGATTGTATCAGGTCCAGGCGTTTTATTTACCTTGAGTTTATCTAAACAATTCAATACTTCTCTCTCTGTAACGGTGATATTGCTTAGAACATCTGAATTATCAATCTGAATCGGCGATGGAGTAGGGATATCACTGAGGTCTTCTGTTGTAAAAACTGATGCAAAGAAGGTATTGAGGGCATTACTCATTTGTTCTTCGTCTTTGGTGTATTCTCCATTTTCATCGACTAACGGTCCAACAGTTGAAGTAACAACTTTTTTCTTTCTGATATAACTATAGAATTCTTTCGGGTTTGTTTTACTTTGATTCGCAATATGTAACTCTAAGGTCTTTTTACTTTGCTTAATTAACTTTTTGGCTTTGCGTCGTAGCTCTACAAATTTCAGCCGTTCTTCGTCATTTTGTGAGGATTTTAATCTATCATTAGCACATTTTTTAGCAAGCAGGCAGTTTGAAATATCTTTATTCCAC
This sequence comes from Paralithodes platypus, assembly GCA_032716605.1. Taxonomy (NCBI): domain Eukaryota; kingdom Metazoa; phylum Arthropoda; class Malacostraca; order Decapoda; family Lithodidae; genus Paralithodes; species Paralithodes platypus. The sequence goes on along the minus strand of CM064525.1, from coordinate 12,272,383 downwards.
CATTTGGGCTTATTATTATGGCCTGGACGCCGAGTTTTTGATGGTATGCAGTCTTGCACTGCTTTTAGGTAAGTGGCTTCGAATAACTTCCAAGATGTATTTATGTCGTTATTGTGAATTAAAAAGCTCCAGTCAGTTTCTTTAAACATAGCTCTAAGTTTATGGAAGTTTGCTTTCTTGAAATTAGGGACTTTTTCGATGCTACTATTTGGTTCATTACTAGTAAACTTTAAAGTGAAAGTTATCGTACGATGGTCGCTGGTCGCTGGTCGCTGGACGATGGTCGCTGTTTCCTTAATACCCGTGGCTACCTCTCCTTCAGTTACAAGCGGATGGGCGTGGGATAGATGGAGAGAGATTAGGATGGGTTAGGTTAGAGGAAATAGGGATGGAATAGGTTAAGAGTAGGTTGGGATGGGCTAGGTTAGAGTAGATTGGAATAGGCTAGGTTAAAATAGATTGGGATGGGCTAGGTTAGAATAGATTGGAATAGGCTAGGTTAGAACATATTAGAATAGGCTAGATTATAATATATTGGGATGGGCTAGGTTAGAACAGATTGAAATTGGCTAGGTTAGAATTGATTGGGATGGGCTAGGTTAGAATAGATTATAATGAGCTAGGTTATAAGATATTAAGATCGGTACAAAATCGTCTAACTGTAGCCATACTAGAAATATAAAGACGTCGATGGCTTAGTAGGGGATAAGATGAGTCTGACTGCATGGTAAAACTATCTAAGGCATTATACATAGATAAAATAATAGCGAAGTAAAAGCTTAAGCAAGAATTATTACTCCCAATAAGACAAGTGAATTCTGATAGGAGCACGTAAAGGGGAATGAGAGAGAGAGAGAGAGAGAGAGAGAGAGAGAGAGAGAGAGAGAGAGAGAGAGAGAGAGAGATTCTACTCACTGGTTTGACGTCACCCCTCACACCACTGCTGCCCTCACATACCTGAATAACAGAGAATAAATGTGTATTAAACCTTTGCTGGACCCTGTAGGTATTCAACAGTTAAAACAAGGTCATTAATGTTAAACTGGACATATCGAAATTGATATACCTTTATCTCTTTGAAGATTATGACGCATTCTGACAGTGTCCTCTGGCTATCATTAGACGATTTTATACAGTTCAGGAAGGATCTGTGGGAATAATAAGGGTAAAGACCATCTCAATTATTAATCCTTTGACTTCCATATACCCTTCCGAATATGAATGAAATATACTAATAATGGGAGAAAAAGGGAAAAATGCGCAATCGAATCTTGAAAGAGTAAATTATTTAATATCCCTGTGAGAGGGACAACCCGAGCCAGTTTAGTGAAGGACTTACAGGATTGACCACTTAATTTAGAATCCGTCCGACTCCACGGCCCTCTGTGTATCTTGTTAGGACAATTTTTGTATAAGGTTGTCTCCCCTAGATGAGTTGCCGACCAAGGCTAACGAGTCCCATCCACCCTCAATTAATGAAATCAACAAATACATGTGGCACTCCAAGGACTCGAACCTAGGATACTCACATCGATATTCCGCGCACTTATGCATTACGCCTGGGTTGGACTAGGATAGGTATGGATCGGTTAGGCTGGAAATAGGTATGCACTGAGCTGTCCGAGGATTAATTAAGCCGGTAAACAACGAACGCTTTTTCCCTCAACATGTATCCTCAACACTGGTCTGGCAACTTACGAGGTCAACATTTAATATATTTCGGTTACCTAAATTCATCTATCATCAATCTAGTTTCCAATACCAGTGCAAAATATTCCCTAAATGTTGACAGATTTCTTTTATTATCGAATGTTGACTATAAAAGTTCTCGTGTGATACCGGCTTTAGATTTGTCAATAAAGATTATGACTGGGACTCGTTTAATTGAGCTTGTTATATTGGGGTGGCTTGGGTTAAGGGGAGGTTTTTAGTTTGCTACCTATACCTCCATCAAGCTTGGGAAAAAAAATAAAAAATAAAAGCTGCAAAAGGTCGAATCCTCATAAATCACCGACTCGCTATCACTCGTAAGAAACAAAATGGCACGAAAGGTCTCAATATTGACATAAACGGGGCGAAAGGTCTTAAAATCACCTAACTAATGCGACTAATGTCTTAAAATCTTGGGGCTAAACATGAGAGAGAAGGGGGTCCAGAAAAAATAACTTTAAAGTGAAAATCTCCCCTTAACCCTTTCGCTGCTGGTGACGTTCTGGAATGTGTTGGCAGTTACAGCAATTTCCAGGCTTTAAAAGCCTGTAAAAACCGTAGTAATCGAGTGTCAGTGGGCGGGAATGTGAGGGGCCCACCTCCGACCCTCAGAGCAGCGAGCGGCTCACTGAGGTAGACTGTGTCTCGCGCGGGTCTCTCACTGCCTCTCACAACAGTGTTGCCGAGCGAGCGAGTGCTAACAAATAACGGGTTTCCTGCGTTTCTATGGCACCGCTGCGGGTGAACCAGGCCACGTACGAGGCCCGTTCTGGTCTCATTTTGAAGCTATTTTCGCCTAGTTTTCGGCAGAATACAGTTAATTTAATGCAGATGCTTGATTTATCATTCAGGAGTGCCTGAATATGCCCTAAATAGCCCAAAACACCCCGCAGAGAAAGGGTTAAGGTAGGTGGAACAGGATGTAATTTCTTGAGCTGAGTATCCCAGTTCAATCCATCCCAGTGGGAGGAATTGGGGTAGATAATATTGGACAGGGATTGGATATATATACAGTATATATATATATATATACCGGTAAATATATATATATATATATATATATATATATATATATATATATATATATATATATATATATATATATTTATATATATATACCGTATATATATATATATACCAGTATATACAGTATATATATATATATATATATATATATATATATATATATATATATATATATATATATATATATATATATATAAATTAATCAGTAGTTATGTTTAATTTCCCTTTCAAAATAATTTCTTTCTATAGCCTAGTCTATAAAAAAAAAAAAAATAATAATAAATAAAAAAAAATCCTTGTGGGCATTTCCTGACCCATGAAGTTACACTTCATCTTATTTTCCGATACGGTTTTTTAGCCGGAGGGAGTGAAGGGTGGGGAGAGAGCCTTCGACTTTGCTGTCCTATTTTTCTACTATATACTGTCCCTGTCTAGTAAAATTAAGGCCGAACCACATAATAGGGACCGCTAAGTCTGTGCGGTTTGAATATCTGTATGTAACACACTCTCTCTCTAGCTCTATCTCTCTCCATATCCACACCACACACCATTATAATATAGTCGTCTATTAGTAGCAGGCATAAATTGTCAAAACGCGTCATAATCCTTTCAAAGGGTTAATTACGATAGTGTTAACCCATTTCCTTCCTAGTGGTCTGTCCTAAACTGAATAAAATTGTCTAATAATAGCCAGCACATAATGAAAGATTGCATCATCCTGAAAGGGCTACTTATATCACCCATTTCTCACCTTATTTCAGCCTATTTCCTTCCGATTCTCCTCTCAGCCCGTCCGCTATTCGTCAAACGCCACCTCTACACTCTTTCCGCACTTCTGGCACCCGAATATCACGCACAAAAAGCAAAAATAACTCCAGGAAGAACAAAGCGTCTTTACCGAGTGTTTCCGTCTCCGGGAATCAAGCGAGAGTCTATAGTCCTCCACCTATTCACTTGCATCTGATAACAGAAACACGCGTCTTAAAAATCGACTAAACTATTAAACCGCCAAGTTAATATCAGTATGTTGATTTGCGATAGTTAAACTAATTATGACGATCCCCTAGAGTTAAATATGGAATATGATTTGACTTGCCTATCCGGGTACCCAGGCAGGACGGCCAAGTGTCGCACTTTTCCCGCCCAAACCCGTTTTCTGTGAACTTGACATTGTATCACTCGGGTTAGGGGGAGATTTCCCCTTGAGTTTTTTTTTGTCTTTACCCCTTTCTTCCTCATGTTTAGCCCCATTGGTTTTAAGATTTTAAGATGTTCGCTCCATTAGATTGGGAACTTTAAGAACTGTCGCCCCATTTCTGTCAATTTTTAGACCTTTCATGCCATTTAGATGTCTCCCACTGGTACACTATTCGCTATACACTATATCTGCTCGTGTCTATACTATCTTATCTTTTACATGACTATTCCACCTTTCAACCTCCCTCTATCACTGGTATAATATCACTCTTTGTATTCCATCATCCTGTTTCTATACTATCCTATCTTCTACTATTCTCTATACACTCTATCTGCTCGTTTCTAGACTATCCTATCTTCTACATGATTATCCTACCAATCAACCACCCAACCCCATTGGTATACTATCACTCCTTGTATTCCATCAACCTGTTTCTATACTATCTTATCTTCTACATGACTATCCAATCCAGCACCCTCTATCACTGGTATACTATTCCCTTTACTTTCTATCTTCTCATTTCTATACTATACTATCCTCTACCTGACTATCCTACAAATCAACCACCCTACCCCACTGGTATACTATTCTATATACACACTATCTGCTTGTTTCTATACTATCCTATCTTCTAGATGACTATCCAATCCAGCAAGCACCCTCTCTCACTGGCATACACCTCTATTTACACTCTATAATTTCATTTATATACTATCCTATCTTCTACTCACTATCCAATCCAGCAAGCACCCTCTATCACTGGTATACTATTATCTTTACATTCTATCTTCTCATTTCTTTACTATCATATCTTCTACATGACTATCCTACCAATCAACCACCCTGCCGCACTATCTATCACTCCTTGTATTCCATCAACATGTTTCTAGACTATCCTATATGCTATATGACTATCCTACCTTTCAAGCACCCTCTCGCACTGGTGTACCATTCTATTTACATTCTATCTTCTCATTTTTATACTATTCCATCTCCTAAATAACTATCCTAACTATATCCCTAGAAAGCACTTTAGATCCCATAATAACGACCCAAGATGGATGACAAATTATGCTTTTTCACTCAACATTTATCCTCAACACTGGTCTAGTAGCTTATGAGGTCAACATTTAGAATATTTCGGTCACCTAAATTCATCTATCAACAGTTTAGTTTCCGATACCAGTGCAAAATATTACAGAAAGGTTCCCAGAAAAATGTTGATCATCGAATGTTGACTATAAAAGCTCTCGTGTGGTACCGGCTTAAAGGGAACTAAAGAGATGTGAAGAACATCTAAGAAATTATTATATAAATCTTAGCAGAAAGGTTAAAGCTGATATTAGGAAAGCCAAGGGTAATTACGAAATAATAATTGCTAGGGAATCCAAATCTAACCCTAAGGTGTTCTTCCAGTTATACAAAACAAAAGTTGAGATAAAATAGGACCTCTTAAAACTGAGACAGGTTTACTCATAGATAACGAAGTAGAACCCTAAACAATCGCTTTCTGTCTGTTTTTTTCTGACGAAGATTTAGCGCTGATACCGGAGGTTCATCCAGCATATGATGGAAGTATAGATAATATTTTAAGTTAAATAAATATATGTAGAAATTATGCACTTGAGCAGTTAGACAAGCTAAAACCACAAAAGTTACCTGGGCCGGACTCCATATAACCTAGAGTATTAAAAGAATGTAAAGCAGAAATTAGTTACCCCTTAACAACACTATTTAATAACAAGAGAGCATCTAAAACATCATCAAGTAATTAAAGACACTCAGCATGGATTCACAAAGGGTCGGTCCTGTCTCACTAATTCATTGACCTACTCTTTCCAAGTATACGAGGCAGTAGACAACGACAAAGAATATGATATAATGTATCTAGATTCCAGTAAGCCATTCGATAAAGTCCCCACGAAAGATTGTTGAGGAAAATAGAAGCTCATGGAATAAGGGGAACTCTATCAAGATGGATTAGGTCATGGTTAATTGGTAGAAAGCAAAGAGTTAGCATAAATGGTATACACTCAGACTGTGGTATAGTAAAGAGTGGAGTCCCACAAGGATCTGTTTTAGGCCCTCTGCTGTTCATTATTTATATTAACGACCTTGATGTAGGAATAACTAGCAAAATCAGTAAATTTGCACATGACACTAAAATAGGAAGAGTGGTCATGATATGCAGGCTTTCCAAAGAGATATAGATACACTACACGAATGGGCAGTAAATTGGCAGATGAAGTTCAATGTAGATAAATTCAGTGTAGTAAAATTTGGGAAATCGATAGAAAATGCAGAATATATATTAGATAACGTGAACATAAGAAACTCAGATAATGAAAAAGATTTGGGAGTCATCGTCAACTGTGATTTGAAACCTAGAAATCAATGCATTAGTGTTCGAAATAAGGCAAATAGAGTCCTCGGATTTATATCTAGAAGTGTGAGTAATAGAACAGCAGACGTAATATTAAAACTATATGGATTACGCTGTCAAGTTTTGGTGTCCCTATTACAGAATGGACATAGATTCCTTGGAGAGGGTAGCCTACAAAGAAGAATGACAAAAATGATCCATAATATTAGAAATCCTCCATATGAAGGAAGATTGAAGAAATTAGGCTTACATTCGTCAGAAAGACGCAGAGTTCGAGGGGATATGACAGAGGTAGAGGTGCCCTAGCATTCAAAGGTGCAAACCGATCTTACAAATTCTGTACCCTGTTCATTGTCTTTCTTTGAATCTCCACCTTTGTAACTCCTTTCACAACCTCTAGTTATACCTCTCCTGTGTTGGTCACTTGCCCATCCATATATATATATATATATATATATATATATATATAATTAAGTAACACCCCGTTCTCAACCCCTTCTGTACCGGTGATGTACTTTTCATTACATTCTGGCAACTATTAGACGACTTTGTGCAGCTTAGGAAGGCCATCTACTGATTGAAAGATTACAGACTATCTCAATTATAACCTAATCTTTTTAGCTACCATATATCCTTCCTAAGCTTTATAAAATCGTCTAAATGTAGCTGAAATCAAATAGTAAAGACGTAGCCGGTACAGAAGGGACTAACATTTATCATCAACTACAAACCCCAATGGACTTGAATAAACTAATGAAAGCATATGGTCCTCCCGGGATTCGAACTCGAGACACCACACCCAGACCATAAGCATCTAAGCATCCTAGAATTAATCAGTAGGTATGTGTAATTTCCCTTTCAAACGAATTTATTTCTATACTCTATAAAAACACTTTCCTTGTGGGCATTTCCTGACCCATAAGGTTACACTTCATCCTATTTTCCGGTATGTCTTTTTAGCCGGAAGGAGCGGAGGGTGGGGAGAGAGCCTTCTACTTTGATGTCCTATTGTTCTACTATACACTGTCCCTGGCTAGTAGTATTAAGGCCGAACTACCTAGTTGGGACCGCAAAGTCTGTGTGGTCTGACTATCTGTGTAACTCTGTGTAACTCACCATATCCACATCACTCACCATTATAATATAGTGGTCTATTAGTAGCCAGCATAAACTGTCAAAACTCGTCATAATCCTCTCAAAGGGTTAATTACGATAGTTTTTACCCATTTCCTTCCTAGTGGTCTGTCCTAAACTGCATAAAATTGTCTAATAATAGCCAGCACATAATGAAAGATTGCATCATCCTGAAAGAGCTATTTATATCACCCATTTCTCACCTTATTTCAGCCTATTTCCTTCCGATTCTCCTCTCAGCCCGTCTGCTATTCGTCACGCGCCACCTCTACACTCTGTCCGCACTTCTGGCACCCGAATATCACGCACAAAAAGCAAAAATAACTACGGGAAGAGCAACGCGTCTTTACCGAGTGTCTCAGTCTTCGTCTATGGGAATCAAGCGAGAGTCTATAGTCCTCCACCTATTCACTTGCATCTGATAACAGAAACACGCGTCTTAAAAATCGACTAAACTATTAAACCGCCACGTTAATATCAGTATGTTGATTTGCGATAGTTAAACTAATTATGACGATCCCCTAGAGTTAAATATGGAATATGATTTGACTTGCCTATCCGGGTACCCAGGCAGGACGGCCAAGTGTCGCACTTTTCCCGCCCAAACCCGTTTTCTGTGAACTTGACATTGTATCACTCGGGTTAGGGGGAGATTTCCCCTTGATGGATTTTTTGTCTTGACCCCTTTCTTCCTCATGTTTAGCCCCATTGGTTTTAAGATTTTAAGATGTTCGCTCCATTAGATTGGGGATTTTAAGAACTATCGCCCCATTTCTGTAATTTTTTAGACCTTTCATGCCATTTAGATGTCTCCCACTGGTATACTATTCTCTATACACTATATCTGCTCGTGTCTATACTATCCTATCTTTTACATGACTATTCCACCTTTCAACCTCCCTCTATCACTGGTATACTATCACTCTTTGTATTCCATCATCCTGTTTCTGTACTATTCTATCTTCTACTATTCTCTATACATTCTATCTGCTCGTTTCTAGACTATCCTATCTTCTACATGACTATCCTACCAATCAACCACCCTCTCTCACTGGTATAATAGCTACTCCTTGTATTCCATCAACCTGTTTCTAGACTATCCTATCTTCTACATAACTATCCTACCAATCAACCACCCTCTCTCACTGGCATACCATTCTCTATACATTCTATCTTCTAATTTATATACTAAATTATCTTCTACATGCCTATCCTACCAATCAACCGCTCTCTCTCACTGGTGAACTATTTTCTATGCATTCTATCTTCTCATTTCTATACTATTCTATCTTCTACATAACTATCCTACCAATCAACCATTCTCTCCCACTGGTATACTATTCTCTATACACTCTATCTGCTCGTGTTTATACTAAACTATCTCCTACATAACTATCCTAAATATATCCCTAGAAAGCGCTTTAGATCCCATAATAACGACCCCAGATGGATGAACAATAATATCAAATATACGTTAGGTTTAAAGAAAGGAGTGTATAGGAAACTAAAGAGAGGTGAAGAACATTTAAGAAATTATTATGTAAATCTTAGCGGAAACGTTAAAGGTAATATTAGGAAAGCCAAGCGTAATTACGAAAAAATAATTGCTAGGGAATCCAAATCTAACCCTATGGGGTTCTTCCAGTTATACAAAACAAAGGTTGAGATAAAATAGGACCTCTTAAAGCTGAGACAGATTTACTCATAGATAACGAAGTAGATATTAATTTTGTAGAACCCTAAACAAACACTTTCTGTTTTTTCTGACGAAGATTTAGCGCTGATATGCAGGGTATAGATAGAGGTTCATCCAATATATGACGGAAGTATAGATAATATCTTAAGTTAAATTAATATAAATAGAAATGTTGTACTGGAGCAGTTTGACAAGCTAAAACCACAAAAGTTACCTGGGCCGGACTCCATATATCCTAGAGTATTAAAAGAATGTAAAGAAAACATTAGTTACCCCTTAACAGCACTATTTAAGATTTATCTTAATTTGGGCCTAGTCCCTGATGACTGGAAACTTGCAAATATGTTGCCAATATATAAAAAACGAGATAAATCTATTGCTTCAAATTACCGTCCAATCAGTTTGACATCAGTTGTAGGCAAACTATTAGAATCATTTATTGCACACAAAATAAGAGAGCATCTAGAACGTCATCAATATTAATTAAAGACACTCATCATGGATTCACGAAGGGTCGTTCCTGTCTCACTAATTTATTGACCTTTGTTTCCCAAGTATACGAGGCAGTAGACAACGACAAAGAATATGATATAAATTATCTAGATTTCAGTAAGGCATTCGATAAAGTTCCCACGAAAGATTGTTGTGGAAAGTAGAAGCTCATGGAATAGGGGGAACTCTATATTAAGATGGATTAGGTCATGGTTAATTGGTAGGAAGCAAAGAGTTAGCATAAATGGTATACAATCAGACTAGGGTATAGTAAAGAGTGGAGTCCCACAAGGATCTGTTTTAGGCCCTCTGTTGTTCATCATTTATATTAACGACCTTGATGTATGAATAACTAGCAAATTCATTACATTTGCAGATAATACTAAATAAGGAAGAGTGGTCAATTCAGATCATGATATTCAGGCTCTCCAAAGAGATCTAGATACACTACACGAATGGACAGTAAATTGGCAGATGAAGTTCAATGTAGATTAATGCAGTGTAGTAAAATTTGTGAAATCGATAGAAAATGCAGGGTATAGATTGGATAACGTGAATATAAGAAATTCAGAAAATTAAAAAGATTTGGGAGACATCGTCAACTGTGATTTGAAATCTAGAAATCAATGCATCAATGCTCGAAATAAGGAAAATAGAGTTCTCGAATATATATCTAGAAGTGTGAGTAATAGAACAGCAGACGTAATCTTAAAACTGTATCTAGCGTTAGTAAGACCAGATATGGATTACGTTGTCTAATTTGGGTGTCCCTATTACAGAATGGACATAGATTCCTTGGAGAGAATACAACAAAGAATAACAAAAATTATCCATAATATTAGAAATCTTCCATATGAAGAAAGGTTGAAGAAATTTGGCTTACATTCGTTAGAGAGACGCAGAGTTCGAGGGGATATGATAAGAGGTGTTCAAGTGGGTTAGTGGGATTAATAAAGGGGACATGAAAGATGTACTCAAGCTCAGTGATAACGAAAGAACTCGACCAAATGGTTTCAAATTATATAAATTTCGTTTCAGAAAAGATAAAGGCAAATATTGGTTTGGTAACAGAGTTGTAGATCCCTCCTTTACCTTAACTTAATAAAATCGCCTATTGATAGCTGGAATTAACTGTCAAATTTCGTCATGATCTTCAAGGGATTAAGAGAGAGAGAGAGAGAGAGAGAGAGAGAGAGAGAGAGAGAGAGAGAGAGAGAGATACGAGTGGGGAGGTGAGAGAGAGGTCTGATCAGTATGCATGCCAAGGTGTGGTGAGACAGAGAGAGAGAGAGAGAGAGAGAAAGAGAGAGAGAGAGAGAGAGAGAGAGAGAGAGAGAGAGAGAGAGAGAGAGAGAGAGTAAATAAATAAGTAAATATGTAAAAATCTCCTCTGAAATACTGTAACTCCAAATCCTCTTCTCCATTACATCCCCGAAAACAAACTTAGAGAATTTATTACTGCATACATTGAGAACAAGAGAGGTGGGGGGGGGGGGAAGGGGGTGAAAAGTGGGAGGGTGAGGGGTGAGGGAGAGATGATGATGACAATGATGATAATGATGATGATGATGGTGATCAACAATAATAATAATAATAATAATAAAACAAAAAAATAGTAATCGTCATCATCATCATTATTATCATCACCATCTTCATCATCATCCTCTACATCATTATGATAAACAAATAATGTAATAATCATAATAATAATTATTAGCATTATAATAATATTAATAACAACTCCGGTGCTATTACTGCAGTCTCGCTATCGACCGCTAGGAAAAATAATCGACACCTAAATGGCGCAATAGGTCTTAAAATCACCAAGCTAATGGAGCGAATATGTTAGAATCTCAAAGCTAATGGGGTTAAACACAAGGGCGAAGGGGGTCCAGAAAATCCCTCTTTAAAGGGTTCCAAAGTATAACAAAATATTTAACAAGTTGAAATTAAGGGGGTAGTACTCGCTTTTTGTGGACCCCCTTCTCCCTCATGTTTAGAATATTAGTTTTGAGGTTTTAAGACACTCGTTCCGTTAGTTTGTCGATTTTGAGATCTTTCGCCTCATTTTGTTGTCAATATTAAGACCTTTCGTGCCCTTTAGGTGTCGATTTTTTTCCTGGCGAGCGAAAGCGAGCCTCTAATTTTAGAAGGAAATTTTTCTACTGAAAAATGTACAAAGTTATCTTGAAAGGGGGTCTAGGGGGTGTTTTTCTAAGCTTGATGGAGGTCTAGCGAGGAAACTCAAAAAAATATTAATAAATAGATATATAGACCAAAAAACAAGCACTACCCCCTTAATTAATACACTCTTGGGAATGTGAATTTCAACAGGGTGGTTATCTTCAGGGGAGGTTGTGTGTTTTCTTTGCTGGACTCCCTTCTCCCTCATGCTTAGCCCTTTCGAGATATACTATACAGAACTATACAATAAATATAAGGGCTTTTCTCTCATGTCTTTGGGGTGCGTAAATCTGTGTTATTTCAGTCTAATTAACTCTCGTATTTTTCCTTACCATTTCACTTGAATTGAATTACACCCCACCTACTCACTCTCACTATCACACACAAACACACTCACTCTCGCTCTCTCTCTCTCTCGAATTACATCCCACCCACTCACTCTCACGCTCACACAAACACACACTCTCTCTCTCTCTCTCGAATTACATCCCACCCACTCACTCTCACTGTCACACACACACACACTCTCTCTCTCTCGTTCTCATTACATCCCACCCACTCACTCTCACTATCTCTCTCTCTCTAGCTGTCCATATATAATGCTCTCCCCTCTCCCCTATTCTTTATTCAACTCACACTCTCTCTCTCTCTCTCACTTATCTCTAGCTGTCTCATATACAGTATAATACCCGTTCCCTCTCCCCTATTCTTTAAACAACCCTCTCTCTCTCTCTCTCTCTCTCTCTCTCACACACACACACACACACTTTATCTCTGACTGTCTCTTATATAATATCCGTTCCCTCTCCCCTATTCTTTATACAACTCTCTCTCTCTCTCTCTCTCTCTCTCTCTCTCACACACACACACACACACTTTATCTCTGACTGTCTCTTATATAATATCCGTTCCCTCTCCCCTATTCTTTATACAACTCTCTCTCTCTCTCTCTCTCTCTCTCTCTCACACACACACACACACTTTATCTCTGACTGTCTCTTATATAATATCCGTTCTCTCTCCCCTATTCTTTATTCAACACTGGTTCGACGATTCTCTCTCACTCTTCTCCGTTTTCCATTTGGCTCTTTCATATTTGTTTACACTCTCTCTCTCTCTCTCCATGGGGATTCCATCCTACGAGGACAGGGGATTCCATCCTACGAGGACAGGTCGAAGAGTTCTGCGACAGAGTCCCAATTCAACGAAAAAGATTTTGCATCCCAGGAGCTGGACTGGACGACATTGTGGAAGCCTTCGAAGATACCACAAAGGATGCAAATGAAAATACCCTTTTTGTCATCCATGCTGGTTCAAATGACGTCATGCGCACCAGATCCGAAGAGTTGATGGATAAATATCGCAAGATGATCCAGCACTACAAAAACAAGTCAAGGAATATCATCATCTCAGGCATTCTCCCCAAGATCGACGCACCTGACAAATTCTACGACAAGGCCTTCAGCACAAATAGCCGACTAAAACATTTGTGTCTGAGGGAAGAAGTTGAATTCATCAACCTCTGGGACAACTTCTACAACCAGCCTACTCTGTTCCGCAAGGATGGCACTCATCTAAACCCTGTGGGTTCAGCACGCATGGGTCGTCTCCTACACGAAGCAGTCCGCAGCCATGGATCAAAAAACGCCATCCGAGAAGAAGCAGCAGTGACATAAATCATCCAACGCCAAGAAAAAAACAGAGGCAACCGAGGACCACCAGCGATAAGGACCGAGACAGCGAGGACCGAGGACAGCCATGAACATAAATGTAGATCCGACAAGAACCAAAAATATTATTGAAGCGCGTTCCGTGAGTTCTAAAATAACAAATTTAAAGGTTTTCTATGCAAACGCTCGTAGCATACGCAATAAATTTTCAGATTTAGAGGAGCTAGTGTTTTACAGAAAATTATGATGTGATTGGCATAACAGAATCTTGGCTCAATACAGAAGATAGAGACTTTTTAGCAGAGTATTCACTTCCCGGTTATGTAATGTTTGAGAAAAGCCGAATAAATCGAAATGGAGGTGGCGTTTTACTTTATATCAAAGAAAGTCTTAACCCTACCCTCTTGTCAAAACCCCAAATTGTGAACGTCGACGCATCTTTTGTGCTAATAAAGAATAATAAAGGTACCAAAATAATACTTGCATTAATATACAGACCTCCAGCTCAATCAGTGCAAACTGACCGAGAAATTTACGAACAAATTGCAGATATAAGTAACTCGCAAGATACCGTAATTTTTGGTGACTTTAATTTACCTGTGACCAAGTGGGGCGATACTCTTACTTCACACTCCGGACATGGCTTGTATACGAACTTGCAAGAGAGTTCGCTTTAACAATTTGTTGGAACGCCGACCCGTGGTAATAACGTTCTTGACATTGTACTTGCAACAAAAGAAGAATTAATAGAGAATTTGAATGTTGGTGATGAATTCAGTAACAGCGACCATCATACGATAACTTTCACTTTAAAGTTTACTAGTAACGAACCAAATAGTAGCATCGAAAAAGTCCCTAATTTCAAGAAAGCAAACTTCCATAAACTTAGAGCTATGTTTAAAGAAACTGACTGGAGCTTTTTAATTCACAATAACGACATAAATACATCTTGGAAGTTATTCGAAGCCACTTACCTAAAAGCAGTGCAAGACTGCATACCATCGAAAACTCGGCGTCCAGGCCATAATAATAAGCCCAAATGGTGGAATAAAGATATTTCAAACTGCCTGCTTGCTAAAAAATTTGCTAATGATAGATTAAAATCCTCACAAAATGACGAAGAACGGCTGAAATTTGTAGAGCTACGACGCAAAGCCAAAAAGTTAATTAAGCAAAGTAAAAAGACCTTAGAGTTACATATTGCGAATCAAAGTAAAACAAACCCGAAAGAATTCTATAGTTATATCAGAAAGAAAAAAGTAGTTACTTCAACTGTTGGACCGTTAGTCGATGAAAATGGAGAATACACCAAAGATGAAGAACAAATGAGTAATGCCCTCAATACCTTCTTTGCATCAGTTTTTACAACAGAAGACCTCAGTGATATCCCTACACCATCGCCGATTCAGATTGATAATTCAGATGTTTTAAGCAATATCACCGTTACAGAGAGAGAAGTATTGAATTGTTTAGATAAACTCAAGGTAAATAAAACGCCTGGACCTGATACAATCTCGCCTAGAGTTCTAAAGGAAGCTAAGGATGAGCTCTCTAAACCACTGACATTACTATTCAATAAATCCTTGCAGTCTGGAACTATGCCCGATCAGTGGAAGCTAGCCAACGTAACACCGATATTCAAAAAAGGCAGCAAATCCCTATCCAGTAACTATCGTCCAATTAGCTTAACCTCAGTTGTATGTAAAATGCTAGAAACTGTCATACGAGACAGACTCGTAAATCACTTAGAGGAAAATAACATACTTAAAGATACTCAACACGGCTTTCGTAAAAAACGTTCCTGTTTAACAAACCTCTTAGACTTCTTC
>CM064525.1:12244561-12252061 GCA_032716605.1 Paralithodes platypus | reverse complement strand
ACACACAGTATTCCAAACAAACTGAACAAATAACGACGATTTTTTTTCCCTATGAGCATGAAGGAGACAAAAGGCAGGTTCCCTGCAACGAGTGCACCCCCCCCCCCCCCCCCCCCCAAAAAAAAAGTCAAAGGAGTGACAGAGAGCCTAATTCAAGGGACGTTTGAGTGTGTATAAAGTGTATATAAATTTAAGCTTATTGAGGCTATCCAATACCTAACCTGGTTATATACCTAAACTAATTCCTTGAATGGAGTGTTCCCTAGACACGATTTACACCATGGCATATTCACATCCAGGGACCAGACGGCAATTCCTGGTTTGCGGCTCGAGAGTATTCAAATCTTAAGGAAGCCCACCTCAATTTTGTTTCTCTTTCTTTCACACGTAAGCCAGACAAAACAGACACACAAATACCGGTACGTACACAGGCCACAAACATATACACACACACACAAGTATCCCATAACAGACATACACACACACACATACACACACGCAGGCCACACACACACACACACACACACACACACATACACACACGCAGGCCACACACACACACACACACACACACACACACACACACACACACACACACACACACACATCAGAACAGAACCACACAGGCAGGAAAGTGACCTCTTCCCTCAAAATTGGCTCTCCGGCCCCCCACGCCCCTGAATGCTAACCAGGCCAGAGGCGCCACTCCGGCCCTGTTTATCTCCCACCTCACACCCACCCAAATAATGCACCCAGGAAAATGTGGCTTGTCTCGGGGGCCGGATGGTGGTCTATGGGAGAAAAGGTTATTGTGAGAGTGCTGTATGTAAAAATATATGTTGGCCTAAGAATACTGTAGATAGAAGTGGTTGTTTATTTTCTTAAAGTTTTATATTGTCAAGCTTAAACAAAACACCTTTTTTAAATTTTATATTCTCAAGCTAAAACAAAACACCCTCACGAACCCCTTTCGAGTTAAATTTGTACATTGTTCGGTAGACAAACTTCCCGGCCGAAGGCCAGTTCCCTTTATTGTATGCCCTGAAGTACAGTCGTGACCAATAATATCAGTATATCTTATATCAGTATCGAACACAAACGAGACAATGTAACGATTGAATTGATCACAAAAGCTTCAGAACTTAACCCATTTAGTACCGGTGACATCCTGTTCATTACATTCTGGCATCTATTAGTCGGTTTTATTCAGCTTAGGATAGAAGATTACAGACTGTCTCAATTAATCCTTTTAGCTACCATATATCCTTTCTAAGCTTCATAAAATCGTCTCAATGCAGCTGAAATATAAACAGTAAGACGTCGCCGGAAAAAGAAAGGGTTAACCCTTTTTGTAACGGTGACGTTTTTATTTGATTTCAGCAACATTTAGACGATTTTATGAAACTTCGGAAAGATATATGGTAGCTAAAAGGATTAATTGAGATAGTGTGTAGCCATTTAATGGGTAGACGTCCTTCCTAAACTAAATTAAATCGTATAATAGTTGCCAGAATAAAATGAAAAGGACATCACTGGTACTGAAGGGGTTAATGTTGACGGTTCAAAGGTAATCATATTGGGTGTAACTTTATCGGTGAAATGGGAAAAGTGAAATAAATATACTTGGCCCTTGTGTTGTGTGTTCAGGGTGTGAAACGTATCATAACATGTTGGTGGGTAGGGACTGGAGTTCCCGACAAGGAGCTCCAGTCCTGACGTTATTCTTGACTTACAGTGTGCTGGCTTAATAATCCAGAAGGGTTGATAGCCTCTGAAGTCCTATTTTAACTAACTAACTAATGTTGGTGGCCATAACATACATACACACAATGGATACTAGGATACATTTGTAAATAATTAATGTGCCACTATATCAATTCTAGAACACATAATACACAAACTGTGAACTAGAGCTGATGTTACTCTTTTATATTAACCCCTTCTGTACCAGTGACGTCTTTACAATTTTATTCTAGCTATATTTAGACGATTTTGTGCAGTTTAAAAAGGATCTTTGGTAGTAAAAAGGATTAAATATGAAAGTTCGACGCCTGTTAATTGCTGTAAGCCTTTTGTAAACTGAATAAAATAGCCTAATAGTATCCAAAATAAAGTTAAAAGGACGCCACTGGTACTCATTGAGATAAAGGTTGTTGTTGTTGTTGCTGCTGTTCCCCAAGCTGCCTGGCCGAACAGCCCCAAGGCCCCGAGCAGGGCCAAGGCCATAAACGAGCGCCCACACAGAACCCTCCCTGCCGACCACAATAAAGCCTGGGTGACCGAAGCCACTCCATGGCGAGGAGCTGAGGAGGGTGCAGAAACGCCCGGGAAACCAAAGCCCCACCCAGGGCCCTGTGCCCCTCAGCAATTATGAAGAGAAAGTTGAGGGGCAAAGGAAAAATGTGGCGCTTTGGCTTCCAATCTTGGTAGATTGGGAGGTCAATCCACGGAAGAGACGCCGTCACTTGAGATCTAGAAAATATATAAGTAAAAGGAACAGTCAGAGTAAGCTATGGGTATGGCAGAGATCGCTCAGTTCTCACTCTGATAGACCAGCCCATCACCACTGGGATAAAGGTAAAGTTCTATGGTGTCATTTTAATAACATAAAATATACCGGGTAGATCAGTATAAATTCTGTTCGTTCTAAGGTAAAATGTCACATCAAATACCAGACATAAATGGTTGTTCTCTGTGTCGAGGTGGGCATGAATAGAGTTTCAATATATTTCCCTCAACACACGAGACCTGCTTTAAGGGGTCCCACCTCCCTTTTTTTCTCTTTTTCTCCCTCTCTCTTTGGCTTGTATCTATTCGGCCCCATTCAACCTACTGTTTTAAGACGTTTACCGACATCCAGGTGTCAATATTTTCCTGGCGAGCGGTATCTAGCCAGCATATATATATTTTTGTTTTCACAGCAAGCTAAATTTGTACATTTTTCGATAGAAAAATTTCTCCGGCGAAGCCGGATTTCTCCATACAATGCTGGCTCGCTATCGCTCGCCAGGAAGAAATCGACACCTGGATGGAGATAAACGTCTTAAAACAGTTGGCTGAATGGGGCCGAACAGATACAAGCCAGAGAAAGAGAGAAAAGGAGAGAAAGAGAAAAAAAGCCGGTGACTTGACTCCCCTTAAGGGAAATAGCGTTCTGTGTTTTGGGTGTCTGGATGCTGGGATGTCAGCTTTATTTAGTGCACTGCAACATATTTTGTGAATGAAACTCTTACCACAATTCGAATTAAGGGTGTGTTTTTTTATTCAAGGTGGTGTTTGGTGTTGTGGTGAAATTAATAAAATATAAAATATAGACAGGTTAGGTATTGAGTAGCCTCAATTAGCTCAAATATATATATATATATATATATATATATATATATATATATTCCTTCGACATTATGATAATACCCTAATATATATGCAGTACACACACACACACACACACACACACACACACACACACACACACACACCGTTTTACGAAATGAGTTTTATCTTATGACCAGTATCAGCAAAAAGAACTTATATTTGTACAAAGTGAACCATTTCTTTTGAACCGGAAAGTAAGCCTGAGATACAAACTGCCAAACTGCCTTTAATGCTTCCAAAACCCAATTTCTCCATCTATCTACCTGTCAGTATCTCCCAGCGGACTATCCCTTATTCTTCAACAATACAAAAATCAACCCTTCATTTTCTCTCAATATTCTTGGTGTCTCTTTTTCTTCTGCTCTCATTTGGAAGGACCGTATTACCAGTCTTGCTAAGGCAGCCTCCCAGAAGCTGGGTGTGCTCAACCGCCTTAGGGGGTTCTTTTCCCCAGTACAGCTTCTCTCTCTGTACAGGGGCATAGTGCGTCCTTGTATTGAGTATTGTTCACATGTGGGGGTAGGTTCCTCTCACACCGCTCTCCTACACAAAGTTGAAAGGAAGGCCTTTCGTATCATGAACTCCCGTCCACTCACCAACTCTCTGCAATCTCTCTCTCCGCCGCAATGTTGCATCTCTCTCGCTATTCTATCGCTACTATAATAATCAGTGTTCCTCAGAGCTTTCCCAGTGCATACCACCTCCTTTACGTAGGGCACGTGGTACCGTCTTGCACCTCAATCCCACCCCTACTCTGTGCAACTCTCTAACCCAAGAGTGAAACGTTACTCTCAAACTTTCTTCTACTCAACAGCTGAGCTCTGGAACTCTCTCCCAGAATCAGTCTTTCCCTCTTCCTATGACTTAAATTGCTTCAAACTCCGTGTGTCCAGGCATTTTGGCTCGAACGTCCCTTGATTTTGGCCCTGTCACTCTTTCAACTATGGGGGAGGCACTCGCTATAGGCAATTCTGCCTTTTGCCTCCCTCTATCACATAGAAAAAAAAAAAAAAAAAAAAAACGATGTCGTAGAATGTATGTAGCACTCTATAGGGAATACCAGAATTGTTGCCCTGTTTCTCAGCGTGAATGCCGGTAGCTTTGATACATGTACTATGAAACAAAGGAATAGGGAAATGTGGTACCGGCAGGTTGTGTTTTATTATGGGGAGGCAGACCGTTTTTCTGGACACCCTTCTCCCTAATGTTTAGCCCCACTAGTTTTTAGATTATAAGACGTTTGGCCCATTAGTTTGGCGATTTTAACACCTTTCGCCCCATTTCGTTGTCAATTTTAAGACCTTTCGTACCATTTAGGTGTCGATTATTTCCTGGCGAGCGATAGCGAGCCTACAATTTTAAGAGGAACCAGCCTTCGGCCGGAACATTTTTCAACCAAAAAATTTACAAATTTATCTTGAAGGGGGGTCTAGGGGGTGTTTTTCTAAGCTTGATGGAGGTCTAGGGAGGAAAATAAAAAAACATATGAACAAATGAATTAATAGACCAAACAAACGGCCAAGTCTCCCCTTAAGTTTTGATAAATATACTATGAAACACGAAAATATGGAAAATGTAGTGATTATGTTCTATGGAGAAAAAAATAAGTAACTGAATAAACTGGATTCGTGTTACTTTTTGTAGTGCATTGAAGTGAATACATTTAGCACAGGACAGGAGATATACACATAATTCTACAGCCCTGAGAAACCTAACTTGAAAATTAAATTAAATGCATTTCAGGCGGAGGGCTATAATCTGTTCAAAATAATTAGGCCAGAACAATTGAACATGAACCTCTATAACTCACAAAGGACTAGAGTAATCGGGCTAATATTTCTAACAATCGGGAAGTGTCAGCCAGGGAATAGGTGAGAAAATGTACAGCTCATTTGCTCTAGCCCTTTTTGAGTTACAAAGGTTAGAGTTCACGATATCTGGACTACGTATTTGGCACAGGGTACAGCGTTCGAACTTGACTTTCAGGAGTATATATAATAAATTGTGACAACCTAACCTACGAATACACGACCAAATATACAATGTGTCTTGATGAGTGTTTCAAATATATAAAATGCTTAATAATTCTTAATTTTTCAAAACAATCAATATATATATATATATTGACTGTTTATAAAAAAGTAATATAATTCAATAACACATAACAAAACAAACTAAACCAAAAATAATAATACATATATAATAACACATATAATACATATATAATAACACATATAATACATATATAATAACACATAAAATATTACAACATTACGTTATATACAGTATATCACGTATTTACTACTGTAGTGATTATTACCAATTGAACGACTTCCAAAGCTCACACACGAGAAAAGACTGTTTATTTTGGTCCTATTCCCTGAGAGCTATTAATTATACCGCTCTGCACGGCGGACCTTTAAACATTGAATATTAATTGATAGCCTGGCCAGAATTAAAGGTGACATGCTCTAAAACACAAATTTAGGCAGGTCACTTGGGATATTAATGCATTTATACGACATTGGTGAGTTACGTGGTTGTATGTTGTAATGTTTTAGCTTCCAATTGCTAATATTATTACTACTACGAATCATCATCATCAGCTGCAGCAATATTGCCATCCTCATTATCATCATCCTCATAATAAAACACGAATATATATATATATATATATATATATATATATATATATATATATATATATATATATATATATATATATATACCGTATATATATATATATATATACAGTATATATATTAAATGTCAGTTCTGTCTATTCCGAGGAATTCACTGGAGCTAATGAGGCTAAACATGAGGGAGAAGAGGGTCTAGAGAGAACACCCCTTTAAAGTCATAAGGTGAGAGGTAATCATATAAATACAGGGTAATTAATTTTAAGCAGCTTATAAACTCAGAGCTGTGTTACAGAAGTGTCTAAATCAGCTCTAGCATTAACATATTTTGTTACTGAGGTGTCACTCGAGCTCTTTT
This sequence comes from Paralithodes platypus, assembly GCA_032716605.1. Taxonomy (NCBI): domain Eukaryota; kingdom Metazoa; phylum Arthropoda; class Malacostraca; order Decapoda; family Lithodidae; genus Paralithodes; species Paralithodes platypus. Next base: position 12,245,692 of record CM064525.1, on the reverse strand, counting down.
TTCGTCGATTTATACGGGCAATTGTAGTCTGGTATCTTCAATATTTAAGTAGTATCAGAAATCAGCCACATAGCATAATCTACCTTCAATCTAGTTTCCGAATCCAACGTGAAAAAGCCTCAAAACATTACGAAATAAACTTGCTCATCGAAAAATTGCCGGAAAAAGCGGCTTTGGTAAATATAATATTTAACCCCTTCAGGACCATTACGAAATATTCATCATATTCTGGTTACCATTAAGCGATTTTCTATAGTTTATAATCTACCTCTAGGACTCAAATGGGTTAATACGATCTCCATAAATCCTCTTAATATCATAGGTCCTTCTTATGCTGCATAAAACCGTCTATTATCAGCCAGAAATACGTCATGGTGCTGAAGGGGTTAATCGTTGCAAATGCCTACAAGCTTGCTAACGTCAGCAAAATAAACGAAATATATAATCCTAATCCTAATCCAAACACCGATATTTCATGAAGCAAATTACCAAAAGAGCAGAGTAAATATGTCGGAGTATTTACCTATGCAATCATAACAAATATACTGCATATATATATATATAATGCATACAGGCTGTCAAACGAAAGCCTAGTCCATTAATTTTAGTCTTTATTATTGTATAATTATGTAGAACTAAAATTATGGTTTATAGTTCAAAATGATGTCTTTGGGAGTGATAAAATGTCGAAAATAATGCTACTTCATGTTAATTGTCCTGTATTCCTTCTCATATTCATTCAAGTCCTCCGACAAAATTGCTCTGGTTTGGCACCCTGAATTTGCATATTTGCCAATGTTAGTAATCAAGAGGAATATAGTAGTTTTATGAACAAACTATACCGTTCCAAATAGGTACGGTGGCGCTAATAAGTAATGTCTCAGCTGTCATTACGTTTGGCTCGCTCTGTGCTGTATTAATGTCTGTCAGATGTTGAATAGGGTGGGTAAGTGTAGGAACATGATTGTGTATCTCACTCAGAAAGAAGAAATCATGTTTAAATATTTCTGATACCAGTAATTGCTCTAACATAATTGGTGCCGAGACGTCACTTATTAGGCCGACTGTACACCAGCCCTCGTAAACCGTAACCTCTGTAACTCAAAAAGGGTTGGAGCAAATGGGCTGTAA
>CM064525.1:12217269-12242269 GCA_032716605.1 Paralithodes platypus | reverse complement strand
TTATCTTTTTCTTTAATTCTTCTTCATCATCATCTTCATCATATTCTTCTATTTTTCATTATCATGATTTTCTTGTTCTTGCTTTTCTTGCTCTTCTTTTTCTTATTATGTTTAGTCTTCCGCTTCTTCTTCTTATTATTATTATTATTATTATTATTATTATTATTATTACTTTCTCCTTTCTTCTTCTATTTTTCATCATCATGATCTTTTTACTTTCTTCTTCTTCTTCTTCTTCTTCTTCTTCTTCTTCTCTTTTTCCTCCTCGTCCTCCTCCTACTACTCCTCCTCCTCCTCCTCCTCCTCCTCCTCCTCCTCCTCCTCCTCCTCCTCTGTGTTGGGCCCCTTATGAGAGTGTGGGGGCAATTATACGCAGGGGCCGCAAAAAGACGCCTAGCTGTTGCGCCATCTACGTACGCATAGCCCATCTTGCGCAAGTCGCCATTCTTCGTCAGTCCTTTTAATGATTAGTCCTGTAAGGGGGGACCGGGGGGGTGGGGGGGGGGGGGGGGGGGGGGGGGGGGGGGGGGGGTGTTGATGTTCCTGTTGTTGTTGTTGTCGTTGTTGTTTTTGTTGTCGGTCGTAGGGGTGTTGTCATCATTGCTATTGTTGTTTTTGTTGTTGTTATTCAGATCTTGGGCTATTATTGTTCTTGTTGATCAGTTTTATGTAATTGTTATTGTTGTTTTTGTTAAATACTAGGACCACCGGCAGTAGAGGATAAAATTATGTTTGTATGCCTCTCCCTTCCCCTGATCTCTCTCTCTCTCTCTCTCTCTCTCTCTCTCTCTCTCTCTCTCTCTCTCTCTCTCTCTCTCTCTCTCTCTCTCTCTCTTTTTTTTTTCCCCCACAGGCCTCAGTAAACACATGTACAAATAACACCATGTAAATTGTAGGAGTTTTAGGCCTAGACATACTCATCCCACACCTTATCCATTTTTCACTTAACCCTTTGGAGATTATGACGCATATTGACAAAAAAAACACATATTCTGGCTATCATTAGACGATCTATTACTTACAGTTGGTGTTTCATTTTGTTTACAAAATACTGTGTGTTAGTAGATAAAACTATTAAACATATTATAGATTATGATTATTATTACTATTATTATCGTTATAATCATTATTATCAATGGCTATCATACTACTATTTACAAACGGTGACTATTATTATTATCAATGGCTATCATACTACTATTTACAAACGGTGACTATTATTATTATCAATGGCTATCATCTACTATTTACAAACGGTGACTATTATTATTATCAATGGCTATCATACTACTATTTACAAACGGTGACTAGTATTATTATCAATGGCTATCATCTACTATTTACAAACGGTGACTATTATTATTATCAATGGCTATCATACTACTATTTACAAACGGTGAATATTATTATTATCAATGGCTATCATCTACTATTTACAAACGGTGAATATACAATTCTATATGACGTAGTAACGAGAAGCGAGTTTAAAATAATAAATTACCTTTAAAACATCTTTATGCAAATTTGGTTCTAAACCATTAAAGTCAATGTCACAGCCTTCGACCCACAACGGATGATGAACGCTCTCTCAAAATTAGGAATAATGTTCATAGGACACGCTAGGCCGAAGATGGTACGGGGAGCAGCACATTAACCCTTTGAGTACCAGCGACATGTGGTATATTATATTATAACTATATTTAGACGATATTATGCAACTTAAGAAGGATCTGTAGTAGTTACGACGGTTGGTGGTGATAGTTTGAAGCCTTATTATTTGCTAGAGGTCCTTCCTAAACTTAATAACATCGTATAAACATTGCCAGAATATAATTAAAAGGATGACCCTGGTACTGAACGGGTTAAGAGGGGATGGTGGCCACATAAAATCGTCTGACGGTAACTAAACTGAAATACACAAATCATGGCGGATTCTAAAATATTCAGCCTCAACTTCCCGTAATAAAGAGGTTATAGCATCATCCGTTTAATATTCAGCCTTAACTTCCCGTAATAAAGTGGTTATAGCATCATCCGTTTAATATTCAGCCTTAACTTCCCGTAATAAAGTCAAAGGCGTTTATAGCATTTCATCCGTTTAATATTAAAGCGCTTGAACTTCCCCGTAATAAAGTGGGTTTTTATAGCAGCTAAACATTTAATATTCAGCCTTAACTTCCCGTAATAAAGTGGTTATAGCATCATCCATTTAATATTCAGCCTTAACTTCCCGTAATAAAGTGGTTATAGCATCATCCGTTTAATATTCAGCCTTAACTTCCCGTAATAAAGGAGTTATAACATCATCCGTTTAATATTCAGCCTTAACTTCCCGTAATAAAGGAGTTATAGCATCATCGTTTAATATTCAGCCTTAACTTCCCGTAATAAAGGAGTTATAGCATCATCCGTTTAATATTCAGCCTTAACTTCCAGTTAATAAAAAGGTGTTATAAGCATCATCCGTTTAATAATTCAGCCCCTTTAACTTCCCGTAATAAAGAGGTTGGTTGTATAGCATTCATCCGTTAATATTCAGCCTTAACTTCCCGTAATAAAGGAGTTATAGCATCATCCGTTTAATATTCAGCCTTAACTTCCCGTAATAAAGGTGTTATAGCATCATCCGTTTAATATTCAGCCTTAACTTCCCGTAATAAAGGAGTTATAGCATCATCCGTTTAATATTCAGCCTTAACTTCCCGTAATAAAGGAGTTATAGCATCATCCGTTTAATATTCAGCCTTAACTTCCCGTAATAAAGGATTTATAGCATCATCCGTTTAATATTCAGCCTTAACTTCCCGTAATAAAGGGGTTATAGCATCATCCGTTTAATATTCAGCCTTAACTTCCCGTAATAAAGGAGTTATAGCATCATCCGTTTAATATTCAGCCTTAACTTCCCGTAATAAAGGATTTATAGCATCATCCGTTTAATATTCAGCCTTAACTTCCCGTAATAAAGGAGTTATAGCATCATCCGTTTACTGACGCAGCACTAGTACCTGCTAAGTGTAAATATGATAGGAAAACATGGGAAAGTCGAATTAAACGTATTCAATTCAATCAGTTGTGGAGAGAATATTCAAAATACTCAAATACCGCTAAGACGTTGTATGAACAATACTGTATTCATATTAAGATCCTACATTATTCAGGTATTATGCAAGGTACACAAATGCAGAATTATGTAAAGTATTAGATAAGAATTAGATACATATATTGAACTTGTTTGTTGAAGATGTTCGAAACCAACATTTATATTAGCGTGCAAAAGAGACCTCCATTAATAGCCAGTCATTAACACGGCCTCAGCCATTAAGGGGAAATAATTATATTGTCCGGCATTGGTTACACGCTACCTAAAATAGATTATAGGGAGCCGCGGCTACCTCATTATGGAGTCATGTATAGTGCTACCTACTCTCTCTCACTCACTCACTCTCTCTCTCTCTCTTAGCTACCTGTCTTATTTAGTAATATAGCCACCTTCTCTCTACTTACCTATACCTAATTCCTCCCTCCTTTCCTCTCTCTCTCTCTCTCTCTCTCTCTCTCTCTCTCTCTCTCTCTCTCACTATGTATTCATGATCACAGCTTCTTTCTACTTGCCTATGCCTACTCTCTCTCTCTCTCTCTCAATAGCCAGTCATTAACACGGCCACAACCATTTCGAGGATATAATTACATTAGCTGGCATCGGTTACGTGCAACCTTAAACCAGATTATAGGGGTAGCTGGGCTATCTCACTTAGTAGTCAGACTCTCTCTCTCTCTCATATATTTATTTATATATATATATAGGCTATATATTTTTTATTTTTGTCTTTTTCCAAATCTATTGTAATGGAATTAAGGAGATTAAACATTATCACATAGATCAGCTATTGCGGTTTGATCCATATTAAGTCTTCAGTAACAAGAAGCCTTTCCCCTATAATTTTAGTTAACTTCTCATTATATTTATAGCTAACATTAGACGATTGTAAGAAGATCATAGAATACTTGTACTACACCCTGATCATTAAATATGGGTCAACTAACTAAACAAAAAAAAATTGAACAAATGGGCTGTACATTTCCACACCTATTCCCTGGCTGACCCTTCCCAACTGGCTAGAAAAATGAACTCGAGTACTATCCACCTTTTCGAGTTACAGAGGTTAAGGGTTACGATTTCTGGCCTATCTACGATGAACCAGGTAACTATAAGGTCTCAAGAAGTTACTCCTTTGACTATGTGAGGTTCGTGTTACTCAGTTACTTGTTCGTCAAGGGGAATCCACGCAATGCGAGCTAAGCTCATTATTATCGCGCCTCCTTAACTGGGAATGTATTGCGTGAAATGCATGTTAAGTGTTTTATGTACTGTTGGAATGGCTGTGGATGTGTGTGTAGTCTGTATTTTAGCCAATTGGCGACATCGGAAACGAAAGCTTAGGGTGGATCTGTATGGTACCATTCTCACTATAGACGGTACCGTCTCGCCCGAAGGCTTAGGTAGCCATCAGCTTAGGTGAACCATATGATACCCATCTCGCCTTGTACCATTTTTGCCAACCCCAGATGGGACGTCACAACGTCGTCCACTTATTCCAGGTATGTGTGTGTGTGTGTGTGTGTGTGTGTGTGTGTGTGTGTGTGTGTGTGTGGTGGGGGGGGGGGGGCTACATATTTGAGATGAAAGAAATAATTGTGGGTCACAATCAACAGCAACATCAATAATAATAATAATAACCAGAAAATCAATAATAATAACGCGTCTGCCAGCCCATCCATAGCAGATATACCGCGAGCCAGAGCTAGTACGTCATTTTGTCACGCCCGGCCCAGGTAAATAACACCTGATAACACCTAATAACACCTGTAAATAACGCTTGACAACAGCCTTTTGACGGGATCTAGCGCTGCGCCTCAGAGACACGAGAATTTACGAGACTCTTTGTGTAGATTTAAGAGGGAATTGTGGTTTCCTCTTGTGTGTGTGTGTGTGTGTGTGTGTGTGTGTGTGTGTGTGTGTGTGTGTGTGTGTGTGTGTGTGTGAAATTAAACTTACTGGAATAACGATATAAAAAATAACCTACACTATGCCAAAACATTTGTACATCATATCAAATGATATCAAAATAATAATGTCACCTACATCTTAATTATTATTATATATTTTGTTTAATGGATCATCGAAGTACGCCCAGTTTTAACTAGAAACATAATACCTGCACAATTCCTACGAGAACACAAATAAAAAGCTAATGATATAAATCTACTCGTAACTAGTGTATATTACTGTATTTATTTGGATAATAGTAGGTACAAAATAACGAAGAATTCGACGGTTGAGAACAAGCCTGTATTATTTCACACGACCCTATAATCTCTCTCTCTCTCTCTCTCTCTCTCTCTCTCTCTCTCTCTCTCTCTCTCTCTCTCTCTCTAACAAAGGAGGTGGTCGATAGTAATTCAATTAATACGTTTAAGAAGAGACTGGAGAGATGGAGTGAGGAACTACATGAACGAAGGCGGTGCTGGTTGGGGGGAGGGGCGTCGACTGACTGGGGACAGAGGTGCATGGGGGCGGTTCGTTCGTGGCCACCCCTTCGGGGATCACGGCGTCAGGCAATAGATAGATAGATAGAAGAAGAGACTGGACGATCATCTGATGGAGATTGGGTTAATATGAATGAATCAGGAAGTATGTAGGTGTAAGTATGTAGGGGTAAGTATGTAGGTGTAAGTATGTAGGGGTAAGTATGTAGGGGTAAGTATGTAGGGGTAAGTATGTAGGTGTAAGTATGTAGGTGTAAGTATGTAGGTGTAAGTATGTAGGTGTAAGTTTCATTTCATACTAATTTCTTCCCATCCTAAATAAATACTTTCCTTGTGGGCACTTCATGACTCATAAGGTAACAATTCATCCTATTCTCCAGTACGGCCTTTTAACTGGAGGCAGCGGAGGGTGGGGAGAGAGCCTTCTACTTTGCTGTTCTATTCTTCTACTATAAACAGTTCCTGTCTCTAGTAGTATTAACCCATTCAGTACCAGGGATATCCCTTTCATCATATTCTGGCAGCTATGAAACAATGTTAATCAGCTTAGGAAGGCTCTCTAGCAATAATAAGGCTTCAAACTACAGTATCTCAACCAACCTTTTTAACTACCACAGATCCTTCCTAAGCTACATAATATCGTCTCAAAATAGCTAGAATAGAACATAGCACACGTCGCTGGTACTCAAAGGGTTAAGGCCCGACCACCTAGTAGGGATCGCAAGGTCAGTGTGTAACTCCCTCTTTTAGTCATTTTGGTCATTTAAGGGAGTAGTACCGGTACTCGCTTTTTATGGACCCCCTTCTCCCTCATGTTTAGCATTTTAGTTTGAGGTTTTAAGACATTCGTTCCGTTAGTTTGGCGATTTTGAGATTTTTCGGCTCATTATTTTTTTCAATATTAAGACCTTTCGTGCCATTTAGGTGTCCATTTTTTCCTGGCGAGCGAAAGCGAGCCTCTAACTTTAGACGGAACCGGTTCTGAGTACCTCTATAACCCGGTATGTAACTTCCTCTCTTTGCCCCCATTTCCCAGGCCATTCCCCGTGAAAGCTCCTGGTCACTCTAGCCTAACCCAAAAAAACACACTCACCCCCCGACGACGAGTTCCCGAGTTTTTCGTTCCGGGAGTTCAGTCATTTTGGCCATTTAAACTCTCGTAAATGGAGAACAGTGTTGCCAATTCCGCTATTTTACCGCTAGTCTAGGATTGCTTACTTTGGTGTAGCGATAATTATTAGCATCGAGCGACATGTATTTCATATATTTTCAGGAGATTTGAGACAGTCTTGAGAGATAGTCGTAGATATTATTCCGTTTTGCTTAGCTATTTTACCGCTAAATCGTAATTATTGACATTTAGCGACATGAAATATATATATATGTATATATATGATTTCTAGAGATTGGAGACAGGTTTAACCCCTTCAGCACGATGAAGTAATGCTCACCTCATTCCGCTTACCATTAGACGATTTTCTTTAGCTATTAATCTACCTCTAGGACTCCAAGGGGTAAACCCTAACCCAACATACCATCTGAATAACATAACACTGTTTAAACTGCTTAAGGGGAGATCTCCACTTGAGTGATTTTTTTCTTGACCCCTTTCTCCCTCATGTTTAGCCCCATTGCTTTTGATATTATAAAAAGTTTGCCCCATTAGTATAGCGATTTTAAGAACTTTCACCCCATATTAAGACCTTTCGTGCCATTCAGGTGTCAATTTTATCCTGGCGAGCGATAGCGAGCCTGTAATTTAAGAGGAACCGGCCTTCGGCCGGGAAATTTTTCTACCGAAAAATGTACAAATATATCTTGAAAGGGACTCAACGGGGTGTAATTTTAAGCTTGATGGAGGTCCAGGGAACAAACTAAATACCTCCCCTTAAAATCGTCAAATACTAGCCAGAAAAATATCAAAATTACATCATCTTGTTGAAGGGTTTAAGCAACATGTCGATGATTCTGTAAATTTGATGGACATATTCTTTCCTTTTCTTCATTCTAGCGACATTTTGAATACTAACCTAGCGAGAATTTGCTATGCAAGTCGAGAGTCACTTGTTACGCCGGCCCAGATGTTTTGTGTTTTTCCTTTTCTTTTTTTGTCCTCCAGAGTTAAACGACGATTTCACAAACAATTACCGTGGAGTTTTGAGCCTTATTAGGGGGACATTTCTTATGGTTCTTTACGGGGATGTTTCTTGTGGTACTGCCGCCTTTCACCGCTTTGCCTCGAGGTCTAATGGGGGCTTTGGCAACTTAAGGGGAGATTTCCACTGGAGGGATTTTTTTCTTTACCATTTTCTCCTTCATGTTTAGCCCCATTCCTTTTGAGATTTTAAGACGTTCGCCCCATTAGTTTGGAGATTTTAAGAACTTTCACCCCATTTATGTAACTTTTAAGACCTTTCGTGCCATTTAGGTGTCGATTTTTTCCTGGCGAGCGATAGCGAGCCTGTAATTTAAGAGGAACCGGCCTTTGGCCGGGAAATTTTTCTACCGAAAAATGTACAAATTTATCTTGAAAGGTGGTCAAGGGGGTGTAATTTCAAGCTTGATGGAAGTCTAGGAAACACACTAAAAACCTCCCCTTAAACTCTTAGAAGATACGACGACGCATTTCTTTCTTGTTTTATGGCTATAATTAGACGATTTTATTCAGATTAACCCCTTCTGTACCGACCACGTCTTTTAAATTATATGGTAGCTATGATTACACACAATGCTATGCAGTTTAAGAAGGATCTATGGTAGTAAAAGGGTTAAATGAGATAGTTCGAAGTCTGTTAATTACTTGAGGCTCTTTTTTAACTGAAAACATCTTATAATTGTAGCCAGAATAAAGATTAACAGATTTCACCGGTACAGAAGGGGTTAAGAAGGGTATATGGAAATCAGAGGGTTAATTGAGATATTCGTAACCCTTTGGATTCCCACAGATCCTTCCTAAGCTGTATACAATCGTTTAAGGGCGGTGACCTGCTTTTTGTTATTTCTGTCCTTTTCTCTCTTTCTCTGGCTTGTATCCAGTCGGCCCCATTCAGCCAACTATTTTAAGACGTTTATCCCCATCTAGGTATCGATTTCTTCCTGGCGAGCGATAGCGAGCCAGCATTATATGAAGAAATCCGGCTTCGCCGGAGACATTTTTCTATCGAAAAATGTACAAATTTAGCCTGCTGTCAAACAAAAATAAAAAATATACTGGCTCGCTACCACTCACCAGTAAAATAATTACACCTGGATGGGGATAAACGTCTTAAAATAGTAGGCTGAATGGGGCCAAATGGATACAAGCCAGAGAAAGATAGAAAAGGACAGAACAAAAACAGGTCACCCCCCTTAATGATGGCCAGAATAAACTGCCAAAACGCGTCATAATCTTCAAGGGGTTAATAGGCCTGTGTCCGGGGAAGTTTTAGTGTCTTCAGTACATATAACTTCTTCATTATTATTATCATATAATCATTAGGCTATCATAGTGCAGTTGGGTAAATGTACACTCGGTCAAAAAAGTATCTGCACCCCTACCCTGATAATCTGGTGTGTACAGCTTGGTAGTATAGGTTGTAGGTCGTAGGTAGTAGGTCGTAGGTAGTAGGTCGTAGGTAGTATAGATAGATATAGCTACAGGTAGATATGCCAACCCTACCAAGCTGTACACACCAGATTATCAGGGTAGGGGTGCAGATACTTTTTTGGACCGAGTGTACAGTCACGCTAAAAAGTCATGTCTCAGCTGTCATTACGTTTGGCTTGCTCTGTGCTGTATTAATGTCTGTCAGATGTTGAATAGGGTGGGAAAGTGAAGGAACATGGTTGTACATCTCACACAAAATGAATAAATCATGTGTAAATATTGCTGATACCAATTATTGATCAAAACATAATTGGTACCGAGACATCACTTATTAGCGCGACTGTACATGCTTATATTAACATCCAGTATTCGAGAATGGATAATATATCGTGAGCTTGTGCATAAATGTTTAACTGTCTTGATAGCGTAATGGTTGGTGCACTTAATTTTGGTATGAGTATCCTAGGTTCGAATCCTTGGAGTGCCACATGTTTTCATTAGTTTCATTGATTGCATTAGTTAGATTTATTTGTAAGTTAACTGGTGGGTTGGTGATAATATGAATTTATATTCCTGGCTATCATTAGACGATTTCGATTAAGGTTAGGACTCAACTCTACGAATCAGAGGGATAAATTCGATCTAATTTAAACCTTTGGCTCTCCTTGACGATTGTACTTAAGGGGGGTGACCTGTTTTTGTTCTGTCCTTTTCTATCTATATCCGGCTTGTATCCATTTGGCCCCATTCAGCCTACTGTTTTAAGACGTGTATCCCCATCCAGGTGTCAATTTCTTACTGGTAAGCGGTAGCGAGCCAGCATATTTTTTTTTTTTTTTAGACAGCAGGCTAAATTTGTACATTTTTCGATAGAAAAATTTCTCCGGCGAAGCCGGATTTCTTCATATAATACTGGCTCGCTATCGCTCGCCAGGAAGAAATCGACACCTAGATGGGGATAAACGTCTTAAAATAGTTGGCTGAATGGGGCCGCATGGATACAAGCCAGAGAAAGAGAGAAAAGGACAGAAATAACAAAAAGCAGGTCACCCCCCTTAAGCTTAATTAAATCGGCTAATAGTAACCATTAGAAGATCAAATAATGTGAAAGTGTTAAGGGGTGGTATATGTCGTTTTTCAACACCCCCTTCTCCTTCATGCTTAGCCCCATTAGTTTTGAGATTATAAGACATTCGCCCCATTAGTTTGTCGATTTTAATACCTTTCATCCCATTTCTTTGTAAATATAAAGACCTTTCGTGCCATTTAGGTGTGGATTTTTTCCTGACTAGCGATAGCGAGCCTGTAATTGATCGAAAAGTGTACAAATTTATCTTGAAGGAGGGCATTGGGGGTGTTTTTTTTTAAAGCCTGATGGAGGTCTAGGGAGGAAACTAAAAATAGAATGATAAAACTAACTCTATTTTGGCTAATATTAGACGATTGTGTTTAGTCTAAACAGGGCCTCCAGCAATTAAAAGGCTTCGAACTATCTCACCAAACCATTTTTACTAACACAGATCCTTCTTAAACTGCACAAAATCCTCTAAATATGGCAAACAGAACATTAAAAAGACGTTGCCGGTACCGAAGGGGTAAATAAATATAGCTATTATGTTTACAATTCATATATAGTCTTCAGAAGTGATATATAATTATATACCTGTATATATATAATGGCCAAACTATATTGTCCCAGTCTGGCGCTCTGAGCAAACAAACTCTCTCACACGTCAGGAGAGAGAAAGTTACAGTCAAGATGTCTAATTAAGGGGAGATTTCCACTTGAGGGATTTTTTTCTTGACCCCTTTCTCCCTCATGGTTAGCCCCATTGCTTTTGATATTTTAAGACGTTCGCCCCATTAGTTTGGCGATTTTAAGAACTTTCACCCCATTGCGGTCAACTTTAAGACTTTTCGTGCCATTAAGGTGTCGATTTTTTCCTGGCGAGCGATAGCGAGCCTGCAATTTAAGAGGAATCGGCCTTCGGCCGGGACATTTTTCTACCGAAAAATGTACAAATTTATCTTGAAAGGGGGTCAAGGGGGTTTAATTTTAAGCTTGATGGAGGTCTAGGGAATAAACTAGATACCTTAAACCTTAAGGCTCAATGAGGATGATTAAATGGGGATGGTTCACTTTATGATTTTTTTGTTTTTTGTTTTTTGTGGGTTTTTTTTTCCATTCATATTATTTTTCTAGTTTCCTCCCTAGACCTCCATCAACTTGTAAAAAACACCACCTAAATTCCCCTTCAAGATAAATCTGTAAATTTTTCGATAGAAAATTGTCCCGGCCGAAGGCCGTTTCCTCTTAAAATTTCAGGCTTGCTAACGCTCGCCAGAAAAGAATCGACACCTAAATGACACGAAATGTCTTAATATTGACAAAGGAATCAGGCGAAACGTCTTAAAATCGCCCAACTAATGGGCCGAACGTCTTACAATCTGAAAACTAATGGGGCTAAACATGAGGGAGAAGGTGGACCAGAACAACGGCTCCTCTCCCCTTAATCTCTATCTAGCCTGTTGATCAAAGGATACACACACACACACACACACACACCTCGGGCTGGCTGGCGCTAATTGGCACTCTCTACCCTGTTTCAAATAAGTAGGCCAAAACTCTTGAACATTAAGGCGACCGTGCCTGTTTGTTTGGTCTATTAATTCATGTATTCATATATTTGTTTAGTTTCCTCCCTAGACCTCCATCAAAATTAGAAAAACAACCCCCCCCCCCCACCCTTCAAGATAGATTTGTAAATTTTTCGGTAGAAAAATTTCCCTGCCAAAGGCTGATTCCTCCTAAAATTACAGGCTCGCTATCGCTCGCCAGGACATTTCGACACGTAAATGGCACGAAGGGTCCTAATATTGACAAAGAAATGGGGTGAAAGGTCATAAAATCCCCAAACTAATGGAACCAACGTCTTAAAATCTCAAAACTAGTGGGGCTAGACATTAGGGAGAAGGGGGTCCAGAAAAATCGGTCTGTTTCCCCTTAACCTCTCAAACTCACACAAGACTGTTGAGCTAACGTTTCTACCATTTGGGAAGGGTTAGCCAGGGAAAAGGTGTGGACATTTACAGCCCATTTGCTCCAGCTGTTTTTTAGTTATAGAGATTAGGGTTCCTGATTGCTGGCCTATCTACTAGGAACAGGGTATGGCAGGATAAGTGCCAGAGAAAGCCCCACACACACACACACACACACACACACACACACACACACACACACACACACACACACACACACACACAACACACACACCCACACACACACACACACACACACACACACACACACACACACCACACACACACACCACACACACACAACACACACACACACACACACACACACACACACACACATTCAATACACACACACCAACACAAACACACACACACACACACACACACACACACACACACACACACACACACACACACACACACACACACACACACACACACACACACACACAAAAGCTGTAAGGAATCAAGAAAACTCGTAGCCGTCTTGTCAGAAAAACACGCTTCGTAATGTGGGGTGAGAATTAGTACTAGAAGGATAGGTTAAGTACCGGTACTAGAGAAAGCTACACACACAGACACACACACACACACTGTCAGGAATCAAGAAAAGTCGTAGCTAGCCGTCTGGTCTTGTCAGAAAAACAAGCTTCGTAATGTGGGGTGAGAATTGGTACTAGAAGGATAGGCTATAAATACTAGATAAAGTTATACACAAACAAACAAACAAACAAACAAACAAACAAACAAACACACACACACACACACACACACACACACACACACACACACACACACAGACTGTCAGGAATCAAGAAAAGTCGTAGCCGTCTTGACAGATCAGAAAAACACGCTTCGTAATGTGAGGTGAGAATTGGTACTAGAAGGATAGGCCCTAGGCTATAAGTACTAGAGAAAGCTAAACGCTGTGTCTAAATATATACGTGTGTGTGTGTGTGTGTGTGTGTGTGTGTGTGTGTGTGTGTGTGTGTGTGTGTGTGTGTGTGTGTGTGTGTGTGTGTGTGTGTGTGTTTTTTTTTTAAGTTTCTCCATTCAAATGACCAGGAAGCTGTGTATTTCAACGCGATAAGTGTTGGGGTGAAAAGTGTGATGGGCTAGGGGAAGATTAGGTTGGACGGGGCAACAAAAAAGTAATGGGAAAGGGTTAGTCATTTGCATTTTTTGTAAACAGTAGTTTAAGGGGAGATTTCCACGTAGGTGGTTTTTGTTCTGAACTCTTTTCTCCCTCATGCTTAGTCCCATTAGTTTTATTTTGTTTTTAAGATTATATGACGTTCGCCCCATTAGTTTGGCGATTTTAAGACCTCTCACCTGATTTATGACAATTTTAAGAACTTTCGTGCCTACTATTTATGACAATTTTAAGAAGTTTCGTGACAGTTAGGTGTTAATATTTTCCTGGCAAGCGTTAGCGAGCCTGTAATTTAGGAAGAACCGGCCTTTGGCCGGTACATTATTCTACAAAATAATGTACACATTTATTTCGATAGCGAGTTTTAGGGGTATTTTCTCAAGCTTAATGGAGGTCTAGATTCTAGGGAGCAAACTAAATTACCTCTCCTTTACTAGACCACTGAGCTCCATCACAGAACCCATATAAGGCTGGCCGGAACGATTAGGTAGGATTGTTGTAGGTTGGTCACCAGAAATCTTAATCAGTAACCATTTCAACCAGTAGCTGTTTTTCCACCTAAGCTAGCTCAATATTATATATATATATATATATATATATATATATATATATATATTTTTTTTTTTTTTGTTTTTTTTTTTTTTTTTATCAGAATAAAATTAACTCGAGGAAACATTAAGTTTCCAACCTTTACAAAATCAACTTAGGTTCCCCAGGTCATAGTAATTTAAAATGGTTTCTGTCATTTGGAGCAAACATATGAAAAACATATATGAAAAATGGATAAATCTATCAAATTGGTCTTTCTATGCGAACTGGCTCTTGTCTATGTAACAAAATATTGCTTCATGTATTTGTATTTATCAACAAATTGACATACTCTATAGAACTGAATGAACATACTCTTCATTCTTAGGTATATCACCATCATCTCGCAGTGGTAAAAGCAAGCTACAACAATATTAATAGACTGGAACCATATACACGTACATTTTGAAAGCAAACGATAAAATATATGCCAAATATATAAACAAACTATGAAACAAGAAGTTAAGAGCAAACTAAACAAAAAATGACTAAAATAAAAGTACTTGCATATGTTCAAAGACAAAGAACACACAAATAGAAGCAAAAGGGGAGGTGTGGCAGAGTGGTCTTGCCACTGGACTGGTAATCCAATGGACCCGGGTTCGAATCCCAATATGTCAATGGGAAGATAATATTGGGATGGAATTTGTGCTGTACCTAGTATCAGTGCATTACCACAGCACACCAAAATGCCAAATAAATACCCTCTTGTTCCCTGATTAAATAGCATTGTATGAATATTCCCATATTCAAAAATATGCTACAGGGGGGCAATGCCTAGTGAGTTAATTGCTCAATAGGTGGCGTTCTGAGAGTGAGGGTCCGAGCCTGGGGGATGAGACTGTGAAGCACAGAGGCGGAGCAGCTTCAGAGATGGAGTTGCTTCGAGCCGTGAAGCTTCGTATGTCTCACTCCCTAGACTGGAACAAGACCTCACGGGCCTCAGCGGTAGAGTGTAAAGGCTATCAGCCTATGCCCGAGGGGGAGTAGTTGGAATATAGAAGAAAAACAAAATATATATATATATATATATATATAAACGTAAGCCTAAGTTAAAAGCATATCATAAAAAGGGTGACTAAAATATAACCATACACGTAAGCAGAGATAAAAACGAATTCAAAAATGGTGTCTAAAGAAGAAACATATACCCGTCAAAAAACAAACTAGAAAACCATTAAAACAAAATCATATAATCCAAAGAAAACTGGTATATAAAACATAAGATAGCACCTATAACTTTTATAGAAATCGTACAGTACCGGTAATTGTGAAAATCAAACTAAAAAAAAAAAAAATGGCTAAAACAGAAACATATAATCTGAAGCATTGCGTTAAAGGCAACGATAAAGAGCCAACTAACACAGCAGTACAGTTGCCCACATAAGTTCTGGTCCTCGTCGTGAGTTTATGTATGAGTGGAAAATTAGTATGACTTAATTATTGCGAGTGTAGTTTCTTTTAATTACCAGTTGACTAATCTGATGAGGTTATCACAGCTTAATTAAGGGGAGGTTTTTAGTTGATTCCCTAGACTTCCATCAAGCTTAAAATTACTCCCCCTAGACCCCCTTTCAAGATAAATGTGTAAATTTTTTCGGTAGAAAAATGTCCCGGCAGTAGGCCGGTTCCCCTTAAATTACAGGCTCGCTATCGCTCGCCAAGAAAAAATAGACACCTAAATGGCACGAATGGTCTTAAAATTGACTTAAATGGGGCTAGGGTTCTTAAAATCGTCAAACTAATGGGGCGAACGTCTTAAAGTCTCAAAAGCAACGGTGCTAAACATGAGGGAGAAAGGGGTTCAGAAAAAAATACTCCAGGTGGATATCTCCCCTTAAGAAACAACACTGGTTATTCAAACATGCGCATTATATTTCTACGTATAAGATCACAGCGTGGAACAGAACTTATGTGGGCAACTGTACGGTTGGCCAAATAAGTCGTGTCTCCGCTGTCATTACGTTTTGCTGGCTGTGTGCTGTATTAATGTCTGTCAGATGTTGAATAGGGTGTGTAAAGATAGGAACATGGTTGTATATCTCACTCTGAGCGATGATTTAAACATTAGATAGTGCTGATACCCATTATTGATCGAAATATACTTGGTGCCGCGACATCACTTATTTGGGCAACTGTACATACCCGTAGGTCTAAGTTAACATCAAACCAGAATATGATACAACAAATAGAAACATGTAGTCGTATTAAGGGGGGTGACCTGGTTTTGTTCTATCCTTTTCTATCTTTCTCTGCCGTGTACCGATTTGGCCCCATTCAGCCTACTGTTTTAATTAAGACGTTTATCCCCATCCAGGTGTCAATTGTTTACTGGCGAGCGGTAGAGAGCCAGCAAATTTTTATTTTTGTTTGACAGCAGGCTAAATTTGTACATTTTTCGACAGAAAAATTTCTCCGGCGAAGCCGGATTTCTTCATATAATGCTGGCTCGCTATCGCTCGCCAGGAAGAAATCGACACCTAGATGGGGATAAACATCTTAAAATAGTTGGTTAAATGGGTCCGAATGGATACAAGCCAGAGAAAGAGAGAAAAGGAGAAAAATAACAAAAAGCAGGTCACCCCCCTTAACATCAAACCAGAACACGATACCAAAAACAGAAACATGTACTCGTAAGTATTAAAGGGGTGACCTGCTTTTCTTCTCTCTCTGGGTTGTATCCATTCGGCCCCATTCAGCCTACTGTTTTAAGACTTTTATCCCCATCCAGGTATAGATTTATATCTGGTGAGCCACCATATTTTGGATAATGAGTTAGACAGCTGGCGAAATTTATACATTTTTCGATAGAAAAATGTCTCAGGCCGGATTTCTCCATAAAATGTGTTGGCTCGTTATCGCCCGCCAGGAAAAATTCGACACCTGGATGGGGATAAATGTCTTAAAACAGTAGGCAGAATGGAGCCGAATGGATACATCCCAAACAGAGAAAAAAGCAGGTCACCCCCCTTAAGCTAAACCAGAATACGATACCCAAAAGGAGAAACATGTTCGTAAGTGTCCAAAGCAAACCAAAACAACAAATGTGTGACGAAAATAGAAGCATATACCACATAGACATACCGGTAAGCCCAAGTTCAAAGTAAATTATAAAAAAGCATAACTAAATTAGAAGCATTTACCACGTACCCGTAAGCCTAAGGTCAAAACAAAGGAGAAAAAAGGCATGACTAAATTGGAGGTCTAGAAGCATGTACCCGTAAGCCTAAGTTCTAAGCAAACGAGAAAAAAAAAATATATATATATATATAGGCCTACAGTATATATATATATATATATATATATATATATATATATATATATATATATATATATATATATATATATATATATACATATACATATGCTGGCCAAAATAGAAGCCGCATCACATACACGTAATAAGCCTGGTAAGGAAAGTGATGCTGAGGAGGAGAAGGAGGAGGATATTTGAAGCTTGAAGAGTGTTAGTAGTAATATTGTTCAACCGGTTCTGCACCAGAGGGCAGGGGGGTCAGAAGAACACAAGGTTAGGAGGTCAATTGTGAAGCACGGGGACCATGACTAACACGTTCAGCGGTTATTAACCCTTTGAAGATTATGACGCATTTTGACAGTTTATACCTGACTGACGGTAAATTGCAAAGTTCCCATCGAAATTTCTCCGTTGTTTTGAAGATTTTGTAGTGAAATGGTGCTAATGATATAAACTTGGTCTAAATATGAAGCAGAGACAGTAGTTTCGTATTTTTCCGTTAGTTATCGATAAATCAGTTGTTAAGGGATTCAATTTACCGTCAGATGAAATGAAACCGAGTATAACATTAGACGGTTTTGTACAGCTTAGGAAGGATCTCTTTTACTCTTCTATCATTATTACAACAATCAGTGTTCTTCAGAGCTCTCTCAGAACATACCCCCTCCCTTGCGGCGAGTACGAGGCACCCGCTTTTCAACACAGTCCCACTCCTATTCTGTCCAGCTCTCCAACCCCAAAAAATAAGCAAAGTTGCTCAGTGTTTTTTCTACTCAACAAGTGAACTCTGGAACTCTCTCCCTCAATTCCTTAATCCTATGACTTAAAATGATTTAAACTCCGTGTGTCCAGGCATTTTGACCACAACATCCCTTGAATTTGATTATGTCACTCTTTTGGCCTTGGGGGAGATACTCGTTACAGGCAACCTGCCTTTTATCTCCTTCATACACATAGAAAATAAAAAATCTCAAATAACGTTTTGACTTCCACATACCATTTATAATCTGAATAAAATAGTCTAATAAAAGCCAGAAACTAGAAGAAAAATGTGTCAGAATTGCTGAACATAATTCGTACTACCGTTCATTGCAGGCTATTGTATAGTTGCTTTCAGAACTTCGTCATACTGTCAATCTACTACAATTAATACGTTGTGTAGAGAAACTGGCAAAGTACTGAATCCCCATAAAAACAAAACTTGTTATAGATGTATAGCAGATGATTGTTAGCATTACAAAAAAAATAAAAAATGTCAATACCAAATAGTCCAATCTAATTAATCATCAGGCAGTAGGTTCTATAAATAACAAAAAGGCGTCACTGGAATGGTCGGGTCATTGATGAGCCTAAACCCTATTAGTACAAAGTGCACAAGCTTTAGAGAAACAAGTAATTCAAATATTCCTGTTGATCACTTTACACTTTCATAATTTTCTATTCCATTGTTATGAGAATACCATTTGGTCAGCCCATAATTTTATTTTCATAGTAATTAACGCTTTCACTACGAGGGGTCATCATTAAAACTACTATAACAGTCCAATGTCAGACTTAATTAATTATAGCATAGCAATAATACTGAAAGAATAGATAGATAGACTAACCCCTTCCGTTTTAGTATCGTACACAATATTATAATTTCGTTTTTTAACCCCAGCTGAAGCCCTTCAGTTGATGGTTGTGGCAATCTCTTTATTTTTTATAAACAGCCTAGTAAGGACCAGTAGATCTGTTGTTGCTTGACTTCCTTTGTATTCCTATGTATTCTATACCGAGGAGAATGTCACATTTTTCTATCGAAAAATGTAAATATTTATCTTGAAGGAGGTTCTTGGGGGGAGGGGGGTATATTTTTAAGTTTAATGGAGGTCTAAGGAGGAAACTAAACATACAATACAAATATACATAATGAGCCAATTAATACGTCCCCCCCCCCCCACCCCCTTTAAGAGAGCCATATGGTCACCTCCCATGTTCTTGCCTTCCTTCATTAGCGTGGGTTTAATTAGAGGAAAGTGTGACGTCTCCCGCGACCACCGAATAGTACACAACGATGACACCAGGGAGAAGTATTATGGGGGAGAAAGTAGAGAGTTATATACTATACGTTTTATTATATACTATATATACATATATATATATATATAATTATTATATATATATATAAATATAATGTATGCACACACAGTATATATATATATATATATATATGACAGATAGATAGATAGACAGAGATAGACAGAGATAGATAGATAGATAGATAGATAGATAGATAGATAGAGAGAGAGAGAGAGAGAGAGAGAGAGAGAGAGAGAGAGAGAGAGAGAGAGAGAGAGAGAGAGAGAGAGAGAGAGAGAGAGAGAGAAGAGGAGAGAGAGAGAGAGAGAGAGAGAGAGAGAGAGAGAGAGAGAGAGAGAGAGAGAGAGAGAGAGAGAGAGAGAGAGAGAGAGATATATTAGCACTAACCCGTAGGTAGACCAGGTAAATCAGCGGACCCTTACGCACATACCTGCGAAATGAAAGGAAATATGGATCACCAATGGAAAAACAATATAATCGATTATTCCTTCTTAATTACTCAACTGTTACAACACTATTATAATCCCCTCCAAAAAAAAAATATATATATATACAGTATATATAATTACATAAATAGATAAATAAATATATACAAATATAACATTGCAATAACCTAATAATTAATATACCGTATGCAATATTCTCGCTAGCTTAAACAATCATATCACCAACCCACCAATTCATTTACAAATACACCAAATTTAGGAAATCAATGAAAGTAATGAATACATGTGGTACTCCAAGGATTCGAACCTATATATAATATAGGTTATAATTTAGCTTTATGGGGGATGGGCCGGTTTTCTGGACCACTTTCTCCCTCATGTTTAGCCCCATAAGTTTTCAGTTGTTAAGATGTATGTCCCATTAGTTAGTCGATTTTAAGACCTTTCGCACCATTTCTTCGTCATTATTTAGACCTTTCGTGCTATTAAGGTGTCGATTTCTTCCCTGGCGAACGATAGTGAGCCTGTTGGAAGCTACCGAAAAATGTACAAATTAATCTAGAAGGGGGATCTAATGGATAAATCTTTTTTTTTAAATTTGATGGAGGTCTAGGAAGGCAACTAGAAAAATAATGAATACATGCATAAATCGCCAAAAATAATGAATACATGCATAAATCGCCAAAAATAATGAATACATGCGGCCAAAAATGTAACCATCTCCCCCTAAAGGCTCAAACAAAATATGAGCCTTGTGGTTATTATGGTTGTGAATGGTCCGCGCCATTATTTAACTTTTCACTTATCTGGCCACTTATCTAGCCAGTCTGTCGGGCACGTCAAATGATAAGGATTTTCCCAAAGATCATTATTTATGGTCCTATGTGGCTGGGAGAGAGACAAATATGAATACACTAACGAATAACAGGGGCTAAAATTGTCTAATATATACTGTATATATATATATACACTATTATACAGGTATATATATATATATATATATATATATATATATATATATATATATATATATATATATATATATATATATATATATATATATATATATATACACAACTTGCAGACATATTACTTATATTGTGAGTTGAGTGTTCATTTACGAAAGTATGTTCATTGTCGCTCTGCATTGTAAAGATTACTATTATTTCTACGTACGTACTTGAGTCATCAAAACAAACTTTTTGCTGAGGAGAACATAAACTATATGAATAAGAACTATATTTAAACAAAAAAATATATATATATACCAAGAAATCCAAACAGGCCAAGAAAGACCCATCGTCACCCTTTCTTATTTTGTCCATCCGACCGAGACTTGGATAGGGGCCCAAAATTAGAAGGAGAGTGTGCTCCCACGTTTGCCCCATTAGTTAGGCGATTGTAAGACCTGATTTCTGTTCAACTACTCACATATTTGTTTTGTTTATGTGTTCCTTATAAATATGCTCTATTCTATATAACATGTATTATTCAAATATTTGGTTTTCCTTATGTTAATCCATGTTTTCTTCATTCCTCAGGTATGTGCTTGAGGGTCCACTGATTACCTGGTCCACCTACTGGTTAGTGCTAACAAATAATATATATATATATATATATATATATATATATATATATATAGATAGATATATATATATATATAGATAGATAGATAGATAGATAGATAGATAGATAGATAGATAGATAGATAGATTGATAGATTGAGATAGATAGATCGATAGATAGATAGAGATAGATAGATAGAGTAAAGCGTGTGTGCGTGTGTTTGTGCTCTACAAATGTGCATGAGTAAACAACACAAGCTGCAGCATATCGGGAATAGGATATAAGTTCCTTATACATTACCTACATACCAACCCCCCTCCCCCCATCTCCAATCAGTTCCAGGTGTACCCAGAGAAAGTCAAGAACACAATATACAACCTACACGTCACATAATTTGCATAGAATGACAAGATACCACTTCTATTTGGAGCTCAACTCATATATTTATTTCCACCGTATATAATATGCTATAATCACGATACAGATACATATACGAAAACAATTCAAACACAAATAACACAAAATAGCTGCGATATCAAAAGCACGATCCCGAAAATTACAAATGCTTACACATATCAAAATCGCTGTAGACCTGATAGACACGAACCAAAAATGCAATGACACACATGATTACAACACAAAAAACAGCTGTAAAACAAAAAAAACACTGACCACATATATAAATACAAATGATGACAAACGAATGCACGGACCGGAAATGCAAAAACACACTCACTCTCGCTCTCTCTCTCTCTCTCTCTCTCTCACACACACACACACACACACACACACACACACACACACACACACACACACACACACACACACAGATAGCTGTAATATAAAAACACACTCACCAGGTATGCAAAAAAACACAAATCATGTTAAAGATTTCAAAAGACCTACTGTATAACGTCAAAAAACACGGTCCAACTAAACAAATGGCATAAATTCTGACAAAAACCCACATACAGTAGCTGTAATATTAAGACCCTCGAGGCATTTACGAGACATACTAAAACTCCAAATGTCACAAATCCTCCGCCAGCCGAACTATCCCCTGCGATAAACAGAGCCACTTTTTGGGCGATTTTTGCATGTATTCATTATTTTTCTAGTTTCCTCCCTAGATCTCCATCAAATTTAAACAAACATCCATTAGATCCCCCTTCTAGATGAATTTGTACATTTTTCGGTAGAAAAATGTCCCGGCCGAAGGCCACTTCTTCAAACATTACAGGCTCACTATCGTTCGCCAGGGAAAAAATCGACACCTAAATAGCACGAAAGGTCTAAATATTGACGACGAAATGGGGCAAAAGATCTTAAAATCCACTAACTAATGGGGCAAACATCTTAACATCTGAAAACTAATGGGGCTAAACATGAGGGAGAAAATTGTCCAGAAAACCGACCCCTTAAAATAGGACTTCGGAGGCCATCAACCATTGTGGATTATTAAGCCAGCACACTGTAAGTCAAGAATAACGTCAGGATTGGAGCCCTTTTTTCGAGAACTCCAGTCCCTTCAAAATAGAGAGGGTGTCAAAGAAAAGCGGAGTTAATAATAGTTTGTCTGTATTATTGTAAATGCATAGATATTAATTGTATATAGTTCAAATTATGTCTTTGGAAGTGATAAAATGGTCAAAGAAATGCTTTGATTTTCTTATGGTCATTGTCCAAGTCTTCAAAAAAAAATTGCTCCGGATAGATTGTATACCGACAAATGTACAAACATATCTTGAAGGGGGATTCTGGGGTTATTTAAGTTATTAAGTTATTAAGGTTATTAAGGTATTTAAGTTCTAAGGCGGAAAACTAGAAAAATAATATATATATAAATGAAAAAATCGACCAAAAAGTGAACCAGGACGCCAGAAATGCCGTCACACATTTCAAGCACTTTTGGCCTCCCTGTAGATACATATATTCCAGTTACCTACCCATTCGATTCTTCGGATCACTGATTATAGCTCTCTCTCTCTCTCTCTCTCTCTCTCTCTCTCTCTCTCTCTCTCTCTCTCTCTCTCTCTCTCTCTCTCCTCTCTCTCTCTCTCTCTCTCTCTCTCTCTCTCTATATATATATCTATATAATATATATATTATATATATATAAATATAATAATAATATATACCGTCTATATATATATATATATATATATATATATATATATATATATATATATATATATATATATATATATATATATATATATATATATATATATATATATATATATATATATATATATATATAAACTGTATATTATATGAAATCAAATCAATACGAGCAACGTGAAATACAATTAAATCAAAGTTCATGATACCCAACTTTCCATTTCAGGGGCAACTTAACTTAGGTGAAGAAGGACTGTGAGGTCGATCTAAGTGAAACACCAATACCTTTCTATGGGCCAAAAACAAATTTCCCCAACCACCCGACCAAGACCGTTTCGTGCGAGGTATTGCTCTAGAAAAGAAAACAAAACATACATCAAAATTGCAGCCTTAACCCGTTCAGTACGGATGGCGCCTTCCTAATATAACGCAGGCTACCATATGACGACTGTGTTAAGGGGAGACTGTCCGTTTCTTTGGTCTATTAATTCCTTTATTCATATATTTTGTTTAGTTTCCTCCCTAGACCTCCACCAAGCTTAGAAAAACACCCCCCTAGACCCCCATTCAAGATAAATTTGTACATTTTTCGGTAGACAAATTTTCCGGCCAAAGGCCGGTTCCTCTTAAAATTGCAGGCTCACTATCGCTCGCCAGGAAATAATCGACACCTAAATGGAACGAAAGGTCTTAAAATTGACAACAAAATCGGGCGAAAGGTGTTAAAATCGCCAAACTAATGGGCCGAACGTCTTATAATCTCAAAACTAGTGGGGCTAAACATTAGGGAGAAGGAGGTCCAGAAAAACGGTCTGCCTCCCCTTAACCAACGACGTACGGGCCGTCGCACCTTTTGTATTTTCGCGGGTGACCTGGTTCCGAGTGAAATTGCGGATTCTCGGGATTTTGGCGCGCTTATAAATACGCCAAGAAATGACCTAACCTAAGTTATACGTATATTCAGCGGCAGCTGTCATTGTTATCTTGCGTTTGGTGAAAACTAGAAGCCTCTAGAGTCTAAACCAAGTGTTTCAGTTTTTATGATGACAATAAGTAGGTCAGTATGGCGGACGAAAGCCTAGAAATCAGTGTTTACTCCCGATAATCGTCATTTACAGTTACTTTTATCTCAGCAAATAAATGGATTAACCAAGTTTATGTACATACCAAAGGCTGATATGAGCGTTGCCTTGCGATGGGTGAAGACTAGAACATTGCACATTGAGTGGTTATTGTGTTAGGTGGGAAATAAGACCGATAATTTGCGGGAAATACAGAGCCACTACCATCTTAAGTGAATGATCAAGGCCTTTCTATGTGGGGCAGTAAACACAGTTCTTAAGGTAATTGGATCTGACCTGGGTTCCCCGCTGGGCAGTGTATGGGCCTGTCACTCCAACCGTACCACTTCATTCTACCCTACACACTTTCCACACTCTGTCTTCATTCATAATTACTCTATACCTGAACCCTTGCACCTTATACACTATATACCTTATACCTTATACACTATACACCCGTCACTGATATTACTACTTTTTTAACCAATATTTGTATTTCATGTTTACCCAGATAAAGAATACACACTTTGCACACTCGGTCTTCATTCATAA
>CM064525.1:12204769-12209769 GCA_032716605.1 Paralithodes platypus | reverse complement strand
TCTCTCTCTCTCTCTCTATAACACTCTCTCTCATTCTCCCCTCTTCATCTCTCTCTCTCTCTCTCTCTCGTCACTCCTCTCTCGCTCGCCTCCCTCCTCTAAACTATCTCCACCGTCCGCGACAGCAAGTCCCCCTCCCACACACCCCTCTTCGCCGATCCCTCTCACAGCTCACCCCCGTACCCCCCGAGTAGGGCCTCCCCGCGCTCTACCTCTCTCATCCTCTCTCTTCCTCGTCTACTCTCAACCCACTACCGCCGTCTCCTAACTAAACCCACCGTCTCTTCTCTCTCCTCTCTACCTCGCTCGCCCAACCTCGTCCTCCAACTCTCTCCGTCCTCTCTCGAACCTCCTCGCCCTCTCTCTCTCTCTCCTCTCTCTTCTCTCTCAATCTTCCTCCTCCTCTCTCAACTCTCGCTCCTCGCCCTCTCTCCGTCCTCTCACCGCCTCTCCTTCTCTCCGCCTCTCTCTCTCTCTCGTCGTCGTCCCATCTCCTCTCTCCTCGCTTCTCCTTCTCTCTCTCCTCTTCTCTCTCTCTCCCGTCCTCAACCCTCTCCAATCTCTCCTTCTCCTCCATTCTCTCCTCTCCTCTCATCATCTCTCTCGCCTCTCCCTCCTCTCTCCTCTCACGCTCCTCTCCCATCAACTCGCTTCGCCTTCTCTCCTCTCCCTCCATCACTCTTCCCGTCTCTCCTCACGACTCTCTCCTCTCCTCTCCCTCCATCCCTCTCCCTCCTCTCTCTCTCCTCTCTCTCTCTCTCTCTCTCTCTCTCTCTCTCTCTCTCTCTCTCTCTCTCTCTCTCTCTCTCTGCTTCCAGTTGAAGAGCGCTAACTGAGGAAAAAGTTTATATACACTGTATTGTATAATATTACTACAGGTGAAGGTTTGCATGCAATTTCCTTTCCATTTCTAACTTTCTATAAATTCCTTCAGGCGGTTTCCAAGATCTGCAAGGTTATTTCACTTTTAGATTTCCAACTATCTCAATCAATACGTACGGGACTTTGCTAAGGGGTCAAAACGATGGGAGGGTGGAGGAAGAGAGCCTTCTTCTTTGCTATCCTTTCCTGCCACTGTTCCTTACTCTCGGGTTAACTATCTCTACTAGAATTAAGTCCTGACCACCTCGCTGGGATCGTAAGGTCTGTGTGGTCAGTGTACATATGTAAATCTATGTACATCTCTCTCTCGCCCTGCTGTATTTCCGCCTCGTTCCACATCGTCTATCCCAGCCTAGATCGTGTCCCGAGTCAGATAGTCTCATTAGATAACTTTCTTTCTTCCCCACAACTCTATCTATGTATGTATATATCTATGTATGTACCTATGTATGTATGTATCTATCTATCTATCTACCTATCTATCTATCTATCTATCTATCTACCTACTTGCCTATCTATCTATCTATCTATCTATCTATCTATCTATCTATCTATCTATCTATCTATCTATGTGTGAATCTTTCTATATATCTATTTATCTATCCGTATCTCTCGGACTAAAACATCCTCTTTATCTATAATAAATCAATACGTAATTGTTTATCAATTAGGGGACATTCAAAGGTAAAGAATATCTGATGCCATTGGGTATATTGCTTTTAGTTCAGCCAATCCTGTACAAGACACTAGATTTACCGTTTCCCGTGGTAAAACGCGCTCCTTTCAACTTAGGTAGCCATGGATGACACAAGAACTGGTACTGTTTTAATCGGACGTGAATTGCCAAACAGGATTATTTATGAAGCTTGCCGGGTACTACAGTCTATTGTTTTTGCACCTGGCGGAAAATTCAATCCTTTAACAGCTGATTTTTCCAGGTACGAAATTTGAAAATTGGAAACTTCTATATAATTTATGTCGCTGATTCGCTTTAATGCCAAGTTTACATAATTTCCTCCACAATAGCTGCAAAAGGTTTATTAAATCTTAGTAATAAAGATGTGGACATGACAATTTACCCTCACCTTAGAAAAACAACAACAGTTTAGTTCACCCATTTTTTAACTGTAATTAGAAATACCGTACTTGCTATCCTGTATTCTCTCTCTCTCATCTCGTCTCTTCTCATCCTCCGAAACAAAAGACTCTCTCGCCTTCTCTCATACTCTCTCCTCTCATCTCCTCTCTCTCGTCTCTCTCATCTCTCCTCGTCCCTCTCGTCTCTCTCTCTCTCTCTCCTACCCTTTTCTTTCAACGGCTTGTTACCTGTACTAGAATAAAGGCGTTGTAAAATAACCTTTTCAGTACAATTACTTTTGTTATCATTACTTTTTTGCAGTTAATATACGATGTTACATAACTTACAAAGGCCCTATGCGAGTCAGAGGATTAGTTGAGATCATTCCGACACCTTTGACTCATAAAATCGTCTAATGTTAGCCAGACAATGTATATATGGCATATACGGCGTTATATGAAGGTAACTGAACGTAACATCATAAATCCAAATATACATAGCAGTAAAACAAATATATAACCTATACAGTATAGTAAAATAAAATATACCAAGGCAGGGCTCGATAGAAAAACAATACCCTGATCAAATTTCCAATTAAGGAGATAGGACGTTCAGAGGGAATGGTTGGTTTATCTGGACCCCCTTCTCCCTCATGCTCAGCCCCATTAGCTCGGAGATTTTAAGACGTTTGCCCCATTACTTAGACGATTTTAAGATCTTTCGCCCCATGTTTTTGCCAATATCAAGACCTTTCATGCAATTTAGGTGTCGATGTTTTCCTGGCGAGCGATAGCGAGCCTGTAATTTAAGAGCAACCGGCCTTTGGCCGGGAAATGTTTTGATCGACAAATGTACACATTTATCATGAAGGGTGGTCTTGGCCGTGTTCTTTCGTTTTAGGTTAATAGAGGTCTAGGGAGGAAAGTAGCAATCTATACTGTTACTCTGGCACATACCTCAATTTAGTTCATTTGTCTTGTTATTTTGTATTTATTCATGTTTATTTTTATTTTTAGCTGGGGATGGCTAGGGTGGGGTAGGGAGGAAACTAAATTAATAAAATATAAAGATGAATAAATAATCAAATATATATATACACTCATCCCCCTTGAATACACCAAGGAGACCGATAACAAGAGGTAAGATGCTAATGGTTAAATAGTGACTACAACCCTTTCACTACCTGGGCCGTCCTTTTAACCTTGTTCTGGTTACTATCAGACGATTGCATTCAGTTTAAGGGGAGGTTTTTAGTTGATTCCCTAGACTTCCATCAAGCTTAAAATTAGACGCCCTTTCAAGATAAATTTGTACATTTTTCGGTAGAAAAATGTCCCGGCTGAAAGCCGGTTCCTCTTATATTACAGGCTCGCTATCGCTCGCCAGGATAAAATCGACACCTACATGGCACGAAAGGTCTTAAAATTTACAGAAATGGGTCGAAAGTTCTTAAAATCGTCAAAATAATGGGGCGAACGTCTTAAAATTAGAAAAGCAATGGGGCTAAACATGAGGGAGAAAGGAGTCAAGAAAAAAAACATCTCAAGTGGATATCTCCCCTTAAAAAGGACCTACAGCAATTGACAGGCTTCGGACCTATCTCACTTGACACTTTCACTACCACCGATCCTTCTTAAACTGCACAAAATCGTCTACATAAAACAACAGTATAGTAACCCCTTCAGTATCAAGGACGTCCTTTTTTTATCATATTCTGGCAACTATTAGACGATTTTATTCAGCTTAGGAAAGACCTCTAGCCATAATAAAGCTTCAAACTATCTCAACCAACCCTTGTAAATGCCACAGATCCTTCCTAAGCTGCATAATATCGTCTAAATATAACTGGTACTCAAAGGGTTAAAATAAAAGACGTAAAAGATGATAATACGGTATTTTTCAATTTAGATAAGACCGGCGGTACTGAGGGATTGGGGCGATGTTTGCATGTATTCATTATTTTTTTCTAGTTTCCTCCCTAGACCTTCATCAAATTAAAACAAAAACATCCATTACATCCCCCTTCTAGATTAATTTGTACATTTTTCGGGAGAAAAATGTCCGGGGCCGAATGTCTGTTCTTCCAACATTACAGGCTCACTATCATTCGCCAGGGAAAAATCGACACCTAAATAGCACGAATGGTTTAAATATTGACGAAGAAATGGGGCGAAAGGTCTTAAAATCGACTAACTAATGGGGCAAACATCTTAACCCCTTCAGACTCATATGACGCAGAGGTTGCCAGATTGCGATAAAAAGAGAGTTCTCTCACTCTTATAATTACCTCTCCAAATTAGTTTGTCTGCCCACATCTACATCAAGACACTGCAGAGGTTGAAATAACTAAACTAAATGTTTCTAAATACCCCTAATGGTAACAAAGGTTTTAAAGTATCCCTAATAGGCTCAAAATTGCGTCATATGTCGGAGAGGGTTAACATCTGAGAACTAATGGGGCTAAACATGAGGGAGAAAGTGGTCCAGAAAACCGGCCCATGTCCCCTTAACATTTAATAACCCTTTCTAGATACGATGAGGCTTTTCTTATCAGCTTTCTGGAGGCACTAGTAATACAAACTTAATCATCGTCCGTGAAGATATAAAAAAAATAAAAAAAAATCGTAGGCTGCAACATTTATGGTTAAACACACATGTGCAGATATGGTCCCAGGTTTATTCAACGTTTCGTCTTCTACGGCTTCTTCAGGAATACAACATATATGGAAGTACAGTCAACTTATATATATTATAGTCCAAGCTCTGAGAATTTTGTTTAGTTGTTTTCTCAGAGCTTGGACTATATATAAGTTGACTGTACTTCCATATATGTTCTTATGTTCTTATGTTCTTATATATGTTGTATTTCTGAAGAAGCCGTAGAAGGCGAAACGTTGAATAAACCTGGGACCATATCTGCACATTTGTTTTTAACCATATCAAATATACTATGAAAATAAATAAAACAACATAATTATATAATAATAAACCTTAAGAAAAACAACTGGTGGAGTTGTTCGGGTGCTGGAGATTAGATTTA
>CM064525.1:12191619-12194119 GCA_032716605.1 Paralithodes platypus | reverse complement strand
GATGAGAGAGAGAGACGAGAGGGAGAAGAGCAGGAGAGAGAGCGAGAAAGCGAGAGAGAGCGAGTGAGAGAGAGCGCGCGCGAGAGAGAGAAAGGTAGGTATAGTAGGGAAGGCTTAAGGGGATTCAATAGGCCTTTCTAGATGCTACGGGAAAAAATTCAATTAGGCCTTCATTGCCGCGTCATAAACTAGTATTCATGAGGCGGGGAGGCTGGCTGACTGGAATGTAATCAGGTTTGAGGGGGGATGGGGTTGTTTTTCGGTTCCCCCTTCTTCCTCATGTTTAGTCCCATTAGTTTTCAGATTTTAAAACGTTCGGCTCATTAGTTAGGCGATTTTAATACCTTTTGCCCCATTTCGTTGTCAATAATTAGACCTTTCGTGCTATTTAGGTGTCGATTTTTTCCCTGGCGAACGATAGTGAGCCTGTAATATTGGACGGGACAAATTAATCTAGAAGGGGGATCTAATGAATGTTTGTTTTAATTTGATGGAGGTCTAGGGAGGAAACTAGAAAAATAATGAATACATGAAAAAATCGCGTATTTATTTGTTCATTTATGTATTTGTTATTACTGTTATAGTTTCCTACCTAGACCTCCAAGGTAAACTTGTAAAATGTTCGACGTTTTTCTATTTCAAGCCAATATTAAGACCTTATCTGCCTTTTAGGTATCGATTTTTCCCTGGCGAGTGACAGTAAGCCTTTAATTTAGGAGGAGCCGGCATACGGCCGCAATATTTGTCTGCTAAAAAATGAAAAATCTATCTCGAAGGGGACGTGTTTTTTTTCTGTTTTTGATGGTGTAATCCTATCCTAGGTTCGAATCCTCGGAGAATCACATGTGTTCATTAATTTAATTTGGAGTGTTATTGGTGTTAAGAATGATGTTAAAAAATAAGCTTGATAGAGCTCTAGGGAACCAACTAAACAAATAAAAAACCTTTAACAATTTCAAACACGCTAACTAGGTTTTATTGGCGTTCACTCTTGTATGTTTGTCAATATTATCTCGGAGGAATGAACGCCTCCAATTCAGTATCTCATTACGATCAGTGGAAAAACTTGGAATGTGAAGGAATGTAACAGGAATATTATAGCAAGATGTACAATTATACAAACTGCATAGCAACATCAGCCTCGCTAAATATTTCATATGAGAGTATGTAGACGCATAGCAAAGATTGTTAATGCAAATAAACTGTTGATAATACCAAAAGAAAATCCATCCATTCGAAAGTACCTGTGTATAATTATTCAAATTAGAGTATGCATTGCAAAGATTGTTAATATAAATATATCCTACTGTCAAAAAGACAAATGAATGACGTTCCATTTATTTCAAAATAATTGTGTTGCTTCAATATCAGATATCAAAGAACTGAAATAATTTCATCAAAATACATTGACAATCTTTGTTATCAATCGATACAAAATATATTGCACCGTTCTTTTAACCAATATATTGCACCGTTCTTTTAACCAATTGAAATACTACGCTAAGACGGCAAGACGGCAACACATTAAACACAAATTCTTCAATGACATAAATGGATTACAATACTTCTTAAATTACACATATAATATATGAGTAAACTTTGATAATAATATATAAGATAAAGGAAAAGCTGGGAATATTATTCTAGAAATTCATGGCCTGAGGACAAATATGTGGTAAAAATATACTGATTGGAGGGAACAAATCAGACGACCTTTAAAAAGATCAATTCCCACGTTTTTAGTTTGAAGCTCGTATGTCGATTTAATGTATGATATATGCAGATCAACAGTTCATGGTCTCAGTGATGTATATTATATATATATATATATATATATATATATATATATATATATATATATATATAGAGAGAGAGAGAGAGAGAGAGAGAGAGAGAGAGAGAGAGAGAGAGAGAGAGAGAGAGTGTGTGTGTATGAGAATGAGAGCAAAAGTGTGTGTGTGTGTAGGTGTGTTTGATATACAGAACACCAGTGATCTGCCAATGACCATCCACATCAACAGACAGACCAAGGACAGGTGTTGGGGGTAGTGTATACGAGGAAGCAGACCACCACACTGACCTGGATTATGTCGTGTGTGTGTGTGTGTGTGTTTATGTGTGTGTGTGTTTGTGTTTATGTGTGTGTTTGTGTGTGTGTGTGTGTTGTGTGTGTACTGGTGTGTGTGTGTTGTGTGTGTGTACTGGTTTGTGTGTGTGTGTGTGTGTGTGTGTGTGTGTGTGTGTGTGTGTGTGTGTGTGTGTGTATGTGTGTGTGTGTGTGTGTGTACTGGTGTGTGTGTGTGTGAGCGAGTTATTTCATGCATATGCTAGCACCTGGTCAACATGGGCGAGCAGTTTACATTGGTTACAGACAACACTCACAACCATAGCCACTCCAACAGTACAGTAACATTCAACATGCACTACACACATTACACACAACAAGGGGAGCCGTTGCAATAGGCATTATTCCCCGACATTCACCTGACCTCAGGTTCAG
>CM064525.1:12184119-12189119 GCA_032716605.1 Paralithodes platypus | reverse complement strand
GGCTTGGGTTGATCTTTACGGTACCAGTCTCACCAGAAGGCTTAGGTTGACCTATACGATACCCTTCTCACCTTGTAACAGACCACCAACCACACTTCGTCACGTATACCAGGTTCCTACTTATACTGCTAGGTGAACAGAGGCTACAAGGAGACTTGCTGAAATGTATCTTTCCCGCCCGGGTCTCGAACCCGGGACCTTCTGATTGTGAGCCAGACACGCTATCTGTTACGCCTCGGGGAGGTATAATTCACTCACTTGTTCGTCAAGGGGAATCCACGCAATGCGAGCTAAGCTCATTATTATCGCGCCTCCTTAACTGGGAATGTATTGCATGAAATGCATATTAAGTGTTTATGTATCATTGGAATGGCTGTGGATGTGTGTGTAGTCTGTATTTTAGCGAATTGGCGACATCTGGAAACGAAGGCTTAGGGTTAATCTGTACGGTACCATTCTCACTACGGTACCAGTCTCACCCGAAGGCTTAGGTTGAGCAGTAGCTTAGGTTGACCAGTACGATACCCATCTCACCTTGTAACCGAACATCAACCTCAGATGGGACGTCACAACTTCGTCCACTTATTCCAGGTTCCTATTTATACTGCTAGGTGAACAGAGGCTACACCGTTAGGAGACTTGCCCGAATGTCTCTTCCCTGCCCGGGTCTCGAACCCGGGACCTTCTGGTTGTGAGACAGACGCGCTATCTGTTACGCCACGGGGAGGTGTGTGTGTGGGTTAGTGTGTGTGTATGTGTGTGTGTGTGTGTGGGGGGGGGGGGGGAGGTTATTGTAATTACGAACTCCTGTGTTGTCCCTATTTGGTCCAAGGTGGGTCTTTTAGGACCTCCCCTGTTTCGGTCCATTAATTTGGATATTTTAAGAAGTTTCTTCCTATTAGTTTAACGATATCAAGACGCTTCACCCTATTCAGATGTCAATATATTTCTGGGCGAGCGATAGCAAGCCTGTAACGTAACATTTGACTGCTGCTACTGTGGTGGTGGTGGTGGCTATGTGGTTAGTGGGTTGGCCCGCTAACCCCCGACCCCTGGAATCGGAAGGAGCCTTAATGATGTAGATCCACCCCAGAAAACGACGTGGTAATTCTAGGTCAGCCTGGCGTTATAGGCAGGGGAATCATAGGCCTGGGGGAAACAGCCTAATCTGAGGAAATATGGCTGGGGGGGGGGGGGGGGTCCACAAATTATAGTCCAACAGATTCTTAGAAAGTTAATCCTTTCAGTTGAAATATGTTAGTTTCTATTACACTTTCTCTCATTATTCAAGGGACTGGAGTTCTCGAAAAGGGGCTACAGTCCTGACCGCTCACCTCTTATTATTTGTCTTTATTCCTTTCTACACTTTTCTTAGGGGGAGATTTTTAGTTTGCTTCCTAGACCCCTACCAAGCTTAAAAATAATACTCCCAAGAGCTCCCTACATTTTTCCGTAGAAAAATGTCCCAGCCGAAGGCCGGTTCCTCCGAAATTACAGGCTCGCTATCGCTTGCATGGAAAAAATCGACATCTAAATG
Source organism: Paralithodes platypus (assembly GCA_032716605.1). NCBI lineage: Eukaryota > Metazoa > Arthropoda > Malacostraca > Decapoda > Lithodidae > Paralithodes > Paralithodes platypus. The sequence goes on along the minus strand of CM064525.1, from coordinate 12,187,582 downwards.
GCACGAAAGGTATAAAAGTTGACAGAAATTGGGCGAAATGTCTTAAAATCGCCAAACTAACGGTGTGAACGTCTTAAAAACTCAAAACTAATGGGGCTAGACATGAGGGACAAGGCGGTTCGAGAAAAAAATCCCTTAAGTGAAAATATCTCCTTAACTCGACCATTATATAACTCTTTCTCATCCCCCTACCCTACCCCTCCTATTAAGTGTTCCATTATATGTAGGCCAGGAAAGGTGACCCTAAGGGCTGTAGTCGGTTCACGCTAACTCGGCAAGAAATCAGGACTCCTAATATCCTGTATATCAAAGAGGGCTAGAACAAACGGGCTGTATACCTATTCCCTGGCTGACTCTTCCCTATGATGGAAATATTAGCTTGAATACTCTAGTCGTTATTTTTAGATAGAATAGTAGTCTGAATATTTGACCTACTTACTATAGAGCATATGGGCTGTAAATGTTCACACCTATTCCCTGGCTGACTCTTCCCTATGATGGAAATAATAGCTTGAGTACTCTAGTCGTTATTTAGTTATAGAGGTTATTTATCTATCTATCTATATGCTCAGGCCCAATCCTCACGTTTCCTATTTTTATTTTTATTTTCTATTTAATTTAATTTATTTTTTAGAGGTTAGTGGTTAATTTTTTTGGCTTGATTTTAATAAACAAATTATACATTCTAATAGATTCAGTAACCTCGATTTGAGTTAAAGAGTTATAAAGGTGCTTCAATGTATCCTTGTTAAAGAGTTATAAAGGTGCTTCATTGTATCCTTGTTAAAGAGTTATAAAGGTGCTTCAATGTATCCTTGTTAAAGAGAGATCATTGTTAATTCCAGAAGCTGTGTTCAATGTTAACTAGAATATAAATTAGAAAACGTCGGTAATAAACGGGACAGAATCGAAAGTGCGATCACTACTTCCTAGGACTAGTCTTAGGGTATATCATTCACTCTCTTAGTAACATGGTATATATATATATATATATATATATATACTGTATATATATATATTCATGGTGGTACAGGGTTACATTAATGTACATGATGATACAGGATATACGACGCGTTTCACTGGACAACCAGCATTATCAAGTAAGGATAGAATGATATAAAAGGTAATCAGGAAGGGTATATATACCCTTCCTGTTTACCTTTTACATCATTCTATCCTTACTTGATAATGCTGGTTGTCCAGTGAAACGCGTCGTATATCCTGTATATATATATATATATATATATATATATATATATATATATATATATATAAATATATATATATATATATATATATATATATATATATATATATATATATAATATACATACATATATAATGGGACGTAAGTCCCATTTTTATTTATTGAGTAAATCGCGATTTACTAAAGAATTTTTTATGATTTTCAAATGGCACTTACGTGCCGTTGGAATCGGGACGCCTCATATACAGTATACATAGTTGTCACTCTTACCAACTCAACCCGGAGCGACTTTATATAGCGTAGGTTTCTTTAGTAATCAATGGTGTAAACTCTCTATATATTATCCCTTTAACTTCCACATATCCTACCAATAAATTTGCCTAATAATAGTAAAATAATATGAAAAATCGCGTCACGGTATACTGTTAGAGTTAAGGGTAGATGGTCTATTTCTCTGGCCCCCCTTCTCCCTCACGTTTAGCCCCATTAGTTTTCATATTTCAATACGTGTGTTCCATTACTTAGGCTATTGTAATACCTTTCACCTAGGACCTAGGGCCCGGTTAGGGGGTGTAATTTTAAATTTGATGGAGGTTTAGGGATCAACTAAAAACCTCCCCTTCCCAACCCCAGTTGAACCGCTTAGGACTGTGGCCTTTCTGATTGTGGACAACTAGAACTGCGGTAGCTTTGACTTGCTTCCTGAAAGATATACCCGAATTATGAGATATTAACCCCTTCAGCACGATGACACCTTTTCACCATTGATTCTGGCCAAAATCAGAAGATTGTATGCAGTTTGAGAAGGACCTATGTTTTTCAGAGGGTGTATCGAGATCATATTTGTCCCTTTGAGCCCTAGAGGTAGATTATAAGCTAAAGTAAATCGTCTAATGGTGACCACAATATCATACACATTACATCATCGTGCTGAAAGGGTTAACGACCAGATGTTTGTGGTATAGTCAAATGTTGAATAATTCTGACACTCACCCATGCAGTAGGTCTCTGGTTCTTTGGTAGATATAATAGTTGACAACGTTATTACTGATACGATAGACAGTTTACTATTAACGATATGTAAAATCATTAAATTGATTTAACACATCCTCTTTTACACTGACATATGATTTGTTTTGAACATTTATCAATATAATAATAATAATAACACTATAATATAGTGTCTTTTTCAATCTAGAAATCTAAAATATCTGTATAGACTTCATTTATAGTCCTTAAACCCGGCTTAAAGGAACAAAAACATTATTTATACCCAGCTCACAACATAGCCATTACTTAACGACACTTAGCCTTTGCACCCAACGAATTAAACAGCCGCTTAAACTGCAATCCACATTCAAGCCGTGCGATTCAAATTAAGTAATTACACCTATGAATTACGTGAATATTATGTAAGCCGTCTTTACAGCTATTATACCATTACCGTTAATATTACGGCGATGATCGTGGGCCAATTACAATAATTACTCGACCAATTCTGAAGGCAAAAACTGAGCGTAAGAAATCGGGTCTAATATTTTGTAATGGTAAATTTGAGGGGCATAAGGCCGTAATCCTCGGCTTATTTCACTTAACCCTTTCAGTAAAGTAATATTCTGTCTATTAGTACACGATTTTATTTAGCTTTGAAAAGGGTTTGTGCGAGTCCAAAAGACCATTGAAATAATGTTATCCCTTTAATTGTTAGGGATGTTTCTTAAGCTATATAAAATTTCGTCAAGTGCCAGCAAGAATTAAACAGAAAACAAATGCCATGTTACGGAAAGGATCAACGTTTCAATACAATAACTTTAATTGTGTACGTCTTTAATACAGATACAGTCGTCATAAAAGTAAACTGTTACACTTCTCTCTAGTTATAAAGTAACTTACTTCACCAAGTTTTGAACCCAATTTCATTGGAAAGTGTTTGGTGTTAGGAGTGAAATTAATACATTAGAATATTCCTATAGGTTCAGGAACATTTCATAGCAAGGTCGACCCTTCATTAATTTCATTGGGAAGTGTTTGGTGTTGGGAGTAAAATTAATAAATTAGATTATTGTTAAATAATGTATGTTTTTTATGTACCAACTTTATTTTTCATTCATGTATTTTTAGGAACCTTCAGATAATTCGAGTCATATTTTCGAACCAAACGCAATACAATTAATGTAACACTATCTATCTATCTATCTATCTATATGCTCAGGCCCAATCCCCACTTTTCCTATTTTTGTTTTTTTTCCTCTATTT
>CM064525.1:12176619-12181619 GCA_032716605.1 Paralithodes platypus | reverse complement strand
GTAAATGTGAGAAACGAAGTTAAACACAATATACTATTCTTACGATACTGAATATTAGACTGACGTAGTTCTTAAATAATATAATTTTATAGTAGACAGAACAAAATACAACTGCCGGCATCCACTCAGGTTAAAATTATTCGTAAAAATCTCACCGTTCAATTTTTCAGAAAGGGGTACAATAATTTTCGGCTTGATCTGTACTCACCTGATCTGCGTGATGGATAACCCGAGGCAACACGCATCGGTTCACTTAGTTTCATCCCTCCTTCCTGCTTTCACCCAGGACTGATCTGTGGAGAATATAAAACCTATGTGAAAAATATATGCACAATGGTACCATATAACAATCACATAAATATAACGGTGTGGAATCGACTTCAATTGGATATAGGAATAGAGTACTGGAATTACTAATCCATTGTATGTTCACATACTTATAAACATACAACGTACATCAATGTATACATAAGTTGCGATCACTACAAAACTAAATAAAATGTGTTCTTATATATTATTTACATTTATTAAAATGTTTAATGCTGCCTTAAGTGCACAAAATATATAAATAAATAAATTCATATAGTTTCATCGCAATAATCAAACACAGTGAATCTTAGGACAGTAAGTCTCCCCCTCTTTCTCTCACTCGCTAACACACGTACACACACACACACACACTCTCTATCCGAAATACACAACCACACACACATGTAGGCGACGTTGTGTTTATCGATACAAACGGAACTTGTGCATGCTTACGAGTACATTTTGTTTTTGAAACATAAATAAAACTATTCAGATCAAACCTAACCTAACCTAGCCTAATAACCTAAGCTAATACAAAACACTGTACAGTATTAAATTATGAAAATAGGTATGTAATGTACACTTAAACTGTCGGTTCAATTTACTTTCACACATCAACATACAAATATAAAAAATTATGTACCCACGAACCCACAACTGCGTGCACACAGAGAGAGAGAGAGAGAGAGAGAGACGTTTATCCCCATCTAGGTGTCGATTTCTTCCTGGCGAGCGATAGCGAGCCAGCCCTATATGAAGAAATCCGGCTTCGCCGGAGACATTTTTCTATCGAAAAATGTACAAATTTAGCCTGCTGTCAAACAAAAGTAAAAAATATGCTGGCTCGCTACCGCTCACCAGTAAAAAATTGACACCTGGATGGGGATAAACGTCTTAAAACAGTAGGCTGAATGGGGCCAAATGGATACAAGCCAGAGAAAGATAGAAAAGGAAAGAACAAAAACAGGTCACCTCCCTTAACCCTATTTACTATCAAAGCTCCTACTTAATTAGAAATAGGAGGTGCATTTCACGACTATTGTATGAGTGGGCTAGAGACTATGGCATCCGAGTGTACCTCAGGAAATCAAGGCATAGATATTTGTTAACCTCAACCTTCTCCTTAATGATAATATACGGAAATTGCTTATCATATACGATACACTTTGGAAATCCAGCTGTGTTAGAGAAAGTAGTACAAGGTTGCATTTTCTTTGTCAATTTTAAGACCTTTCGCTCCATTTCTTTGTCAACATTAAGACCTTTCGCGTCATTTAGGTGTCGATTTTTTCCTGGCGAGCGTAAGCGAGCCTGAAATGTAGGAGCAATCGGCCTTCGGCCAGGACATTTTTCTATCGAAAAATGTACAAATTTATCTTGAAGGAGGGTCTTGGGGGGGGGGGGGGAGGGGGAGGTGTATTTCTTAATATTGATGGACGTCTTGGGAGGAAACTAAAAATAAATTGAAAATATACTGTAAGCTATATAAATTAGAGAAAATATATACTGTATACGCCCATCATCTCCCCTTAATGATAATATACATAAATTACCAAAGCTATATAAGAGACAGTTTTGTAATTGAGCTGCGTTAGAGAAAGTAGTACAAGGTTGACTTTTCTCTGTGGGCACTTTCTTGAGCTTGGGTAGGAAGTGAACTATGCTTGGCAAACTAATACGGGGGTTTCACAAACAGGAGAGAAATCCACACAAACACTACGACTCGTGGTGGATAAATTATAGGTGGACATTTTGAGGTTGCACTTTATGACCTGATATATCGTCGTTTTTCACAAGGTATGTTGTTAATAATGACTATGTATGTGTTACCCAAGATACATAGTCTATGTATCTTGGTGTTACCTACGTTTTGTTCCCTTCTAAGCCTATTCCGTATCATAAGTTGCTGTGTTCTTGTTGCGTAAATCATTGTTATCTTTCATTCTATACACTGTTCCAAATAGGTAGTCCAGAAATCGTAAACCATAACCTCTATAACTAAAAAAAAGGGCTAGAGCCGTAAATTTCCACACATATTCCCTGGCTGACCCTTCCCAAATACTATATTAGCTCGATTACTCTAGTCATTTGTGAGTTATAGAGGTTAATGTTCAAGAGTGTTAGCCTGCTTACTTGGAATAGGGTATAGTGTACTTTCTATTGTTTATGGGATGTACTGTTTCCATAAGGTACAGTTATTAGTCAAGACTTCTGTAGACAAACAAAATGATGTTATTAGTAGGATAGGTGTACATTATGTGTAAATTTGAGGCAACATATTATGAAGTGATTATAGTGTCTTTCTCTCTGGGTATGCTGTAAATAAGTATTATGTACAGTGCTTCACTAGGATTTCGTTTTTCCTTTGTTTTCAATACGCATGCTCAGTATCTTAAAGTGTTGAAATATTGTTAACTATCTTTATAATATTTTGTTTATTACTGGTGAACGATATTTGGTTAGTATTGCGATGGCATCACACACTAAATATGCTTGTGCAATGTACATGATATATTAATTATTGAAGTCGACAAAATAACTCGTGCATGTCTTTTAATCACTTTAATATAATATTTAGCTAATAGCTCATACATGTCTTTCGATCACTTCAAAATCATCTATCTATCTATTCATAAACTCAGGCACAGATCAGATTTAGTTACAATTTAATAGTGCAAAAAAAGTAAACTAAAAATCAACTGAATAAAATAGCGCCTTTCACCTACGAATACAAATGACCCAGCGATCTAATCTCGGGCGGCATTAGCACAAACAGCCCCATAATCAACTTTGATATATTGTCCAGCAGCAAGAAGTTTATCCTTGTGGCTGAACTCTGACACTTTCCTTCTTCTTTTACAGGTAAGGTGAAGGTCAAGCGGTCCACTCCCCAGGTCCGTGGACGATGGTCAGTGAGAGTCGAAATTGTAAGTCCGAGTTTCGCATGGGAAAGGGAGGGGGTGGGGCGTCGGGGGCTGGGTGGAAGGGTGGTTAGGTTTTCCTTCTCCCTCATGCTTAGCCCCATTAGTTTTGAGATTGTAAGACGTTCGCCCCACATTAGTTTGGCAATTTTAAGGCCTTTCACCCCATTCATTTTTGTAATCTTGTCAGTGCTTGTTGATTTGTGTTTGTAGAACGATCATGTAAGGTCCATGGTTGTTGGTCTGTGGGTGTTAAATGTCTAGTATTCACACCTTTCACATATGTAAGACTAGTATATAGTGGCTATTGTTCACTCGCCTGGAGTATGGCGTAAGATACTTAAAAAATAAAATAAAACAAAAGTATGGCTACACATTTCCTAATCCATTCACAGTCTATTTATGTTTGGTCTTAAGAGTTATTGCGTCGATAGTTTTATATATATATATATATATATATATATATATATATATATATATATATATATATACCGGTATATATATAATATATATATATATATATATATATATATATATATATATATATTATATATATATATATATACGGTATGTATATATATATATATATATATATATATATACTGTATATATATATATTTTTTTCCAACTACTCCCTCTCGGGCATAGGCTGAGAGCCTTTACACTACACCGCTGAACACGGTGAGGCCCGTGAGGTCTTGTTCCAGTCTAGGGAGTGAGACATGCGAAGCACCCCGGCTCGAAGCAATTCCATCTCTGAAGCCGCTTCGCCTCTGCGCTTCACAGTCTCATCCCCCACACTCGGACCCTCACTCTCAGAACGCCACCTATTGAGCAATTAACTCACTAGGCATTGCCCCCCTGTAACATATTTTGAAAATGGGAATATTCGTACGTACAATGCTATTTAATCAGGGAACAATGAGGGTATTTTATTATTTTTGGCATTTGGGTGTGCTGTGGTAATGCACTGAAACTACAGGTAGGTACAGCACAAATTCCATCCCAATAATGTCTTCCCATTGACATATTGGGATTCGAACCCGGGTCCATTGGATTACCAGTCCAGTGGCAAGACCACTCTGCCACACCTCCCCTTATATATATATATACATATATATATATATATATATATATATATATATATATATATATATATATATATATTATATATATATAATTTTAAGCGAGATTACGGTAAATTCGCTCACAGCTGTTTGTCAACATTCTGAGTCTATTAACCATACCCAACCTAACCAGTCAGGCAAAAGAGAACCAAATCTACTTCGCACAGTATGCAAAATAAAGTGTGTTGTCTACCGGAGTATTCATTGCATTGAGAGTTAAATGACTATAGTCTGTTTAATTTCATCTGACGATAAATTGAATCCCTTAGCAGCTAATTTCTCGATACTTAATGAAAATATATGAAACTACTAGATCTCTGCATCAAATTAAGACCAAGTTTATATAATTAGCACCATATTTCACTACAAAACCTTCAAAATAACGGAGAAATCTTGATGGGAGCTTTGCAATTTACCGTCAGTTGCAAGGAAACAGATAATAGAGAACCTGTGAAGAAAAAAAAGTAGCGGTGCATCTAACAACAAATAAAGTAGCCCCACGGGTCAAAACTGTATCACCAATAGGAGTAAATAGATAAAACATCATTATATATTATATTTACAGATGGATAAATACTAATGGAGGTAATAGCACAGTAATTCAACATAGTTACGATGTACTTCTTTCTAACCGTTTCGCCAT
>CM064525.1:12104119-12171619 GCA_032716605.1 Paralithodes platypus | reverse complement strand
ATATACTGTATATATATATTTTTTTTTTTCAGAATTCGCTTACACCCCAAACCATTACTCTATGCAATTCACCTCCTCAGGGTAACTTTCCACCAAACTTCAATCTACAACAGATTAAACTCAACGTTTACAAATTCTTCATGAAAGGATGAGACCACAAGGTGCATCAAGTTTGTTATTCCTTCCTCCAATCTTGCATGAAAATACCGCCACACTTGTATCTCACTTTCGTTAGTCAGACATTCTACATCGCACGCTTTGTTATTTCACCCTGACACTCCATCTTGCTTAACTGTCACCCTCAGGAACTTCGCTCATACCCCATCTTGCCAACTTCACTTATGTTAGTCTAGTCTGACGTTCTGCTCCACACGCTTTGATAAATCACCCCACAGATCCATCTTATTAGCCTGTCAGTAAATTAAACGTTCTGAGCTACACCCTCCTCACTTTCCTGCTCCTGTACAGTTACCGTCAGTAGTACATTATGTATATAGACCATTGTGTTCAACTAGCGTAACAATAAATTCCATAGCAGTTGGTGTCTATCATAGCTTTACATCGTATTACTTCCAAGTTATCACAGTCAACACATAGTTTGGCTCAACATTTTCGTATTAGGTAAGTAATCAAGACATTGACCAAGAAATGGGGCAAAAAGTCTTAAAATCGCCACCAAACTAATGTGAAGAACTTCATAATATTTCAAAACTAATAGGGCAGAACAGGAGGGAGAAGGGGGTCCTGAACCTTCCTCCCCTTTATTACCGTCACCAAAGGGTGAACAAATAAACCTATAACCGTCATAAGACACAATTGGAAGGGGTTAATGGGCCAATGAACTCATCCAAAATATCACGTTATTACACATACACAATAAATAATATAAATAATAATTAATAATAATGACGAAAACTGTTTTGAAGTCTCAATCGGTTGTGGTGGATAAAATTTCAGTTGTGGTCGGGAATATTTAAACACCTACCAATGATATACACGATACGGTGAGCAAACTTGTGTTGACCAGTAATTTGACACGTATGGCTCAAGAAGTTCATCAGATGTATTCGTCAGTGTATCATAATTGTACCTTCAAAAAGTGTCCCTATAACCGTGACCACGACTGTACATGGTATATTATACGTTACGGCACCCACTGCCTTATCTAGTGTATTCCCAGCACACTCCGTCATCATTATGTGGCCCACGACCACCACCCAAGGTCATCATGTTCTAATTTCTCACCCTAGCAGTTTCCATTTCTGACCCAAATTATTTTTCCGAACAAAAACGGGCCACGTAAAAAGTCGAGCTTAAACGATTCATGTGGCGCTCTAGTTAGCGTTAGGTGTACACAACCAAGATCATTCTGGTTTGATTCCCGAGCAGGATGAGTTGGTTGAGCAGTCTCTTCATATCAAATTCCTCTGTTCACTGAACCTGACGCGTTTTTTTTTGTTTTTTATTATAGCTACTTTCAGACGATTTAATTCAGGTTCAGAGGATTTGACGGAGTTAAATGGATAGAGGAATTGTGTCCTTTTCTCATTCACCAATAGAGATCCTTCCCAAGCTGAAATTATCGTTTGCAGGTAGCTAACATATAATGCAAAAATCTCGTCATGTGCCCTTAATGGTCAATAATAACTTCTGGATAATAATAAATTTCCCAGGTTGGTACAGTTGCCCAAATAAGTGATATCGCGGCACCAAGTATATTTCGATCAATATTTGGTATCAGCACTATCTAAGGATTAATTCATCTTTTCGAGTGAGATATAAAAACATGTTCCTATCTTTACACTCCCTATTCAACATATGACAGACATTAATGCAGCACACAGCGAGCAAAATTTAATGACAGCGGAGAAATAACAGATTTGGCCAACCGTATCTCCGGCTCCAAAGGGCAAGGCAAAAGAGATGAGCGTTGCGGCAAATGGCAGCCTAACGATAGGTACCTTACTGTAGCTGTACATGGTTCACAGTTCACACTATACACAAACCTATAATAATAAGAGTCTAAATAACACATACTAAACATGTACTTCCAGTTAGACTTGAAACATTCCTGGATTTTTGGCCCTGTCACTCTTTCAACTCTGGGGGAAGCACTCGTCACAGGCAGTTTTGCCTTTTGTCTCCCTCATCCACATAGAAACAAAATGTGTACAATCATTTGTTATTCTCAGCAATCAATGCATACTATGGACCCACCAGAGAAAAATAAAAGCATGGCTATTTTCTAGATTTGCTAATAGATTCACATTAACAAAATATTAATACAACAAAACCAAAAAGCAACCAAAACAAATCATCTTACCCTCCCCCTGACCCCGCCCTGTTGTGTGCCGCCATTGTGTACCTTTGGGGTCAAGTACGAGACGGGTTCTAGTCCAAGTGTGAGACAGGTTGGTCGGCCTCGGAGGCCACAAGGATCACGACCCGCTATAGTAGGAAAGGTAAAGGGGGCAAGGGGAGGGGCCGGAGAAGGAGTTAATATATCATTATGGCTTAACCCCTTCAGCACAATGACGCATTTTAAGCTTTGATTCTGGCTAAAATTAGACGACTGCTTTAGAAAAATCCTATGTTATGCAGAGGGTTTATGAAGATCGTATTCACCTTTCGAGTCCTAGAGATAGATTATAAGGTAAAGAAAATCGTCTAATGGTAACCAGAATTTGATAAAAATCACGTAATCGTGCTGAAGGGGTTAAGGGGGAAGGGTGTAGATTTTGGTCGACTTTTGTATATGCTTAATATTTGTGTAGTTTCCTCCCTAGACCTGCATGAAGCTTTGGTATAAACCCAGTTACATAGCTACGGTGACAAGTGATGGGCGCGAGACAGATCCCGCAGTAATGGGCGCCACTTGGACCATTAGGATACCACGAACACCATAAACACCGTACTATACAAGGCAATATGGGGCGACGTACTATGACTTATGTAGGGTCTATTCATTATAACGAGGCCAGATATCTTCACCACTATAGTCCATTCATTATAACGAGGCCAGATATCTTCACCACTATAGTCCATTCATTATAACGAGGCCAGATATCTTCACCACTATAGTCCATTCATTTATAACTAGGCCAGATATCTTCACCACTATAGTCCATTCATTATAACGAGGCCAGATATCTTCACCACTATAGTCCATTCATTATAACTAGGCCAGATATCTTCACCACTATAGTCCATTCATTTATAACTAGGCCAGATATCTTCACCACTATAGTCCATTCATTATAACTAGGCCAGATATCTTCACCACTATAGTCCATTCATTATAACGAGGCCAGATATCTTCACCACTATAGTCCATTCATTATAACGAGGCCAGATATCTTCACCACTATAGTCCATTCATTTATAACTAGGCCAGATATCTTCACCACTATAGTCCATTCATTATAACTAGGCCAGATATCTTCACCACTATAGTCCACTCATTATAACGAGGCCAGATATCTTCACCACTATAGTCCATTCATTATAACGAGGCCAGATATCTTCACCACTATAGTCCATTCATTATAACTAGGCCAGATATCTTCACCACTATAGTCTATTCATTATAACGAGGCCAGATATCTTCACCACTATAGTCCATTCATTATAACGAGGCCAGATATCTTCACCACTATAGTCCATTCATTATAACTAGGCCAGATATCTTCACCACTATAGTCCATTCATTATAACTAGGCCAGAAAGCATAACCTCTAACCTCTATAACTCAAGAACATGTCATCCAGAGAAACCTAATCTACCCTTTTTTGAGTTACAGAGGATAGAGGTCAAGAATTTCGGCCAACTTAAAATGACTGGACTATAACCTCCATCACTAAAACATGACTGGAGTAATCGTGATAAGAGTTCTGTCATTTGGGAAAGAAGTGTGGTGTGCTTGTTAAGGGGAGATTTCCACTTGAGGGATTTTTGTCTTGACTCCTTTCTCCCTCATGTTTAGCCTCATTGTTTTTCTAATTGTAAGACCTTTGCCACATTATTGTGACGATTTTAAGAACTTTCAACCCATTTCTGTCAAGTTTAAGACCTTTCGTGCCATTTAGGTGTCGATTTTATCCTGGCGAGCGATAGCGAGCCTGTAATTTAAGAGGAACCGGCTTTCAGCCGGGACATTTTTCTACCGAAAAATTTACAAATTTATATTGAAAGGGGCTCAAGGGGGTGTAATCTTAAGCTTGAAGGATATCTAGGGACCAAACTAAAGACCTCCCCTTAAGTGTAGTGAAATTAATAGGGGGAGGTGGTGTTTGTGAGAGCTAGTTGGATTATGCTGTGTGTAGGTGAGACAAACAGAAGCAGTGAGGGAAGAGAATTTACATGGATTTGGCTGAAGTGTATACTTGTCATTAACTCCTTTCCGTTGTTGATACAACATAAATCTCTATATAAGCAAAGGAAAGCACACCCACATACATTAAAGGGGGTCACCGGCTTTTGTTTTATCTTTCTCTCCTTTTCTCTCTTTCCCTGGCTTGTCTCCATTCGGCCCCATTCAGCCAACTGTTTTAAGACGTGTAGCCCCATCCAGGTGTCGATTTCTTCCTGGCGAGCGATAGCGAGCCACCATGTATGGAGAAATCCGGCTTCGCCGGAGACATTTTTCTATCGAAAAATGTACAAATTTAGCTTGCTGTCAAAACAAAAATATATATATATGCTGGCTCGCTACCGCTCGCCAGGAAAATATTGACACCTGGATGGGGGTAAACGTCTTAAAACAGTAGGGTGAATGGGGCCGAATGGATACAAGCCAAAGAGAGAGGGAGAGAAAGAGAAAAAACCGAGGTGGGCTCCCTTAAGGATTAATCGTTGCGGCCATGTTTTTAACCCTGGGGTATAATGAGAATATCACGCAATCATTATAAAAGCCGACTTTATCCTAAACCTTGACTAGCACACCTAATTTAACAGTCTCCACTCCAACGCAATACAGTAATCAAGCAAAAGGGGCCTCTCATGCGCCCAACACTTATAACTGATCTGGACAATTATGTTAAACAGATGAAAGCAAAAACTCCTTGGGGCGTGACTGGTTCAACAAACAAGGCCAAGCAGGGATGTGAAGGATCGGCCAAGAATCACCAGAGATCATAAACTTAAGGGGAGGTATTTAGTTTGTTCCCTAGACCTCCATCAAGCTAAAAATTACACCCCCTGGAGTCCCTTTTAAGATAAATTTGTACATTTTTCGGTAGAAAAATTTCCCGGCCGAAGGCCGGTTCGTCTTAAATTACAGGCTCGCTATTGCTCGCCAGGATAAAATTGACACCTGAATGGCACGAAAGGTCTTAATATGGGAGGAAAGTTCTTAAAATTGCTAAACTAATGGGGCAAACATTTTATATCAAAAGCAATGGGGCTAAACATGAGGGAGCAAGAGGTCAAGAAAAAAATCCCTCGAGTGGAGACCTCCCCTGGGCCGGTTTTCTGGACCACTTTCTCCCTCATGTTTAGCCGCATTAGTTTTCAGATGTTAAGATGTTTGCCACATTAGTTAATCTAGACCTTTCTCCCCATTTCTTCGTCAATATTTAGACCTTTCGTGCTATTTAGGTGTCGATTTCTTCCCTGGCGAACGATAGTGAGCCTGTAATGTTGGAAGAGCCGGGAAATTTTTCTACCGAAAAATGTACAAATTAATCTAGAAGGGGGATCTAATGGATGTTTTTTTATGTCTGAGGGAGGTCTATGGAGGAAACTAAGACATAAAGGAATACTTGAATTAATAGACTAGAAAAACGGCCCATCTCCCCTTAAGCGATTCCACTAACTGTATGAAGGATCTCTAGGAATAAATAGCTCAAAAGGGGTATAACTCAATTTCACCCACCGACTTGCCACTGAATCTTACTGTGCTGAAAATATAATCGTCTAAGGAGAGAGCTCGGAGAGAGCTCGAATAGCCCCCCCCCCCCCCCCGTTCTGAGGGTTGAAATGCTTGGGAGGTGTTCTTCAAAGAGTCAAACAAGGACATATTGGTTTTGAGACTGGAACGAATAAGCGAAGGAATACAGGAAAATTCAAATGAATGTGCATAGTTTTAGCCATTTTATAACCTCCAAAGTCATTATACTACCTGTAAAGTGTAACATTAACCCTTTGAAGATTATGACGTACTTGGACAGTTTATTATGGCAATCATTAGACGATTTTATACAGCTGAATACAAATAGTTTTATAATAGCTAGATAACAGAAACGAAATGTGTCATCGGATCTTCTAAGGGTTTAGGGGAGATGGTTCACTTTTTGGGCGATTTTTGCATGTATTCATTATTTTTTCTAGTTTCCTCCCTAGACTTCCATCAAATTTAAAAAAACATCCATTAGATCCCCTTCCTAGATTAATTTGTAATGTCCCGGCCTTAGGCCGGTTCTTCCAACATTACCGGCTCACTATCGTTCGCCAGGGAAAAAATCGACATCTAAATAGCACGAAAGGTCTAAATATTGACGAAGAAATGGGGCGAAAGGTCTTAAAATCGACTAACTAATGGGGCAAACATCTTAACATCTGAAAACTAATGGGGCTAACCATGAGGGAGAAAGTGGTCCAGGAAACCGGCCCATGTCCCCTTAATATAACATTGTATATAAAATAAGGACGACCAAAAAGAAGGGGTACGACTTTAGGATTGATAGTAAGTGTGTCTCGCTTGCCAGACTACTGTTCCTCCAATGCCGATAGTGGCACACATAGCTTATACATGAATACAATAATATATAAAAACAAGACACACCAAATCAATGGATAGAATATTATAAAAAAAAAGACACAGCTAATAAATGGATATAATAGGCCTAATATAACAAAAGACACAGCTAATAAATGGATATATTAATATAAGAAAAGACACAGCTAATATATGGATACACTAATATAAGAGAAGACACAGCTAATATATGGGTAGAATAATATAAGAGCTAATAAATAGATAGCATGATACAGGTAACTGTCCATCCGATTCTAACCACACGAAGTCCAGACCTCTTATCATAATTGGTTAGGCCGGGAAACAGGTGTGTGAATGTCAAAGGGTCTACAAGGAATGAAGGGTTAGCCCGGGTGAAGGTTGTGCTTAAGGGGATATTTCCACTTGAGGGATTTTTTTCTGGACCCGTTTCTCCCTCATGTTTAGCCCCATTGCTTTTGATATTTTAAGACGTTCGCCCCATTAGTTTATCGATTTTAAGAACTGTCCCATTTGCCCCATTTCTGTCCATTTTAAGACTTTTCGTGCCATTTAGGTGTCGACTTTTCCCTGGCGAGCGATAGCGAGCCTGTATTTTAAGAGGTACCGGCCTTCGGCCGAGACATTTTTCTACCGAAAAATGTACAAATTTATCTTGAAAGGGGGTCTAGGGGGTATAATTTTAAGCTTGATGGAAGTCTAGGGAACAAACTAAATACCTCCCCTTAAGGCGTTTATGAACTGTTCCTCAAACCTTGACATTAGCGAAGGGTGGTATGGGAAAGATTGGGCATATAGCGTAGCCCGTATTTTTTTTACATATGAGTTGGCGCATATCCGGAATTTGTATTATGCTTACAAGCGGTTCGGCGTATTATAACTCAGAGATGTGTGTTGCAGGCAGGTACGGTACTGGAGAATAATAAGTACGTATGTGTGTTGCAGGCAGGTACGGTACTTTAATAGGGAGAATAATAAGTAGGAATGTGTCTACAGGAGCCATTATCAATACTTGACCAACAGTTCTATTGGGCTTTCGGTGTGGCAAAGCAAACTGTAGATGTTAATTAGTTTTAACCAGAATAGGTTTGGAAAATATAGGCTAGTTTAGGTTCTATTTATATTACCTTGCCCTACAGTTTATGATCTAGGTCAAGTTAGCCCTGGTTGGAGTATATATATATATATATAAATAATTATACAGTATATATTATAGTAAATCAGTTTGGTACAGATAAATGAGGACCTCGAAATGGGTGGTGTTCTCGGGCAGCATGATGCGCGAAGGTTCAGGGGAAAACCCGAGGGTACGCATCAAATGTATTACTGTAAATATTGTGTGGACTCTCCGCCATTAAAGGTGTGGTAGCGTGTTGGTCGTGACGGGTGGGGTAATATGAACACAAGCGGGCGCCAGGGATCAAGCAACACACAATATACCTATGGAAATTGTTAACCATGGAGGCGAGGACCTTGGGAAATTGACCACTTGCGAGTTTCGGGCTATATGGAAGTTAGATTATAAATATCGATGTTTAGCCGAATTAGCAACCAAAATACGGTCCTAATACTTTTCTAATACATACAGTTATTATAATGATTATTATTTTTAGTTTACTCCTTAGACCTCCATCAAGATTTGTCAATATTAGGACCTTACGTGCCATTTAGGTGTCGATATTTTTTCGTGACGAGCGATAGCAAGCCTATAACTATAGGAGGAACCGGCAACATTTGTTTATATAAAAAAAATACAATTTAAGTTTGAAGGAGGTCTGGGGGGACATTTATTTAGTTTGAAGGAAGTCTGGGAAGGCGTTTTTGTTAGCCCAAATGACAAACTAAATTACCTTGCTCAAACTTGGCTAAAACAAACACCATCCTCAATACCAATTGAACAAAATATAATAATACCCACCACACCATATCCAAGCATACCATACTTCTTGCCAACACACGTAAAGTACCTCTATCGTACCTTGATTTTGGTTCTCTATCACTCTTTCAACTTTGAGAGGGACACTTGTTACAGACAGTTTTTATTTTATTTTTTATTTTATTTTTCTCTTTAAAAAAAAAATAAAAAAAAAAAAAAAAAAAAAAAACATTGTGTGGACCCCAGCATACCGCTACTGCTCTTTACTTGAAGCCAGCAGAGTATCAACAAGACAGTAGGGCCCGCACCGTATAATCAACAGGTTCTCGGGCCGGCATTGAATCATACACGAGGTCATTAGCATATAACCACCGGCCTGGCTAGTTAATTGGTGCACTAGACCTGTCCACCGTGGCATTACCAGGCCCAGATACCCTCATTTGTTTAGCCTGTGGTAGTAACTTTGCCTGAGCTACTGCTGTCAAGGCTTTCCAGTGGCAGCAGCCTTGCATTGATGTTGTGCGATATTGTGTCTAAGAAAGTGTATTCAATAGGCTAGTCAACTTGTATTAATAGTCAATATTGGGTCTGCGTTTAGTGCAAGAAGTCGGATTCAGTAGGTTAGTCAACACGTATTTATAGTCAGCACTCTTGCATGATTTTGTGCAATATTGTGTCTAAGAAAGTATATTCATTAGGTTAGTCAACTTGTATTTATAGTCAACACTTTTGCATTGATGGTGTGCAAAGTTGTGTCTGCGTCTAGTGCAAGAGGGCCGATTAAAAAAGCTAGTCAACATTTATTTCAATTTACCACCCTTGCATTTCGCTTTATGCTGTATCTAGAGTCTGTTAAGGGGATAATTGTATTTTGGTCCCTAGAACTTCATTAAGGGGGTACTACTAGCTTTTTCTGGACCTCTTTCTCCCCCATGTTTAGCATAGGCCTATTAGTTTTGAGGTTTTACGACGTTCGTTCTGTTAGTTCGGCGATTTTGAGACCTTTTGCATAATTTTTGTTGTCAATATTAAGACTTTTCTTGCCCTTTAGTAGTCGATTTTTTCCTAGCGAGCGATAGAGAGCCTTGAATTTTAGAAGGAACCGGCCTTTGGGCGGAAATTTTTTCTACCGAAAAATGTACAAATTTATCTTGAAAGGGGGTCTAGGAGGTGTTTTTCTAAGTTTGATGGAGGTCTAGCGAGGAAAGTCAAAAATAAAGTAATAAATAAATATATAGACCAAAAACCAAGCAGTTCCCCCTTAAGCTGGAGGGGAAAAATAAAAAAAATAGAACCACCCTTCGAGATAAAAAGTAGTAAAAAAGTATATAGTATAAAAAAGGGAGCCTTCTCTCTCCCACAAGACATCTGGAAGGCTCAACAATATTCGTATAAGTAGTCACCACCAATAGGTTATTACAAGTGTCCGGTCATACACCCAAATAAAAGTTAACAAGATAAGTATACCTATTATCCACCGTGCTTGCTAGCCTTATCGGTAAACCAAGGTATTATTAGTCATATTATGGCCTGACCTACCTCTAGTCTACCTCTCTTACCACAAACCTCGCTCTCTTAACCCCTTGAAGAAATTACGGGTTTTTGACAGTTTATTATGGCTACCACTAGACACTTTTATGCAGCTTAGGAAGCGGAAGTGGGAACTATAATGTTAGTTGATAAAGTGTCTACCCCATTCATTCATAGAGATCCTTCATAATTTGTAAAAAGTGTAAAACAGGAGGACAAATATTCTAAAAAAAGTGTAAAATGTAAAAAAGGAGCCTTCTCTCTCCCACCAAACATCTGGAAGGGTCAACAAGATTCGTATAAGCTCTCACCACCATTAAGTGTCCACAAGCGTCCGGTGTACGAGAGCGAGGTGGAAGGACAGAGAGGGAGAGGTAGACCGAAGGAGAGGTGGAAGGATGGAGTGAGGAAGTATATGAACGAAGGCAGTGCTAGTTAGGGGGAGGGGCGTCGACTGACTGGGGACAGAGGTGCATGGGGGCGGTTCGTTCGTGGCCACCCCTTCGGGAATCACGGCGTCAGGCAATATATAGATAGATAGAAGCGTCCGGTCATCCACCCGAATATAAGTTAATCAGATAAGTATACATATTATCCACAGTGCTGGCCTTATCGCTAAAACAAGCTATTACGAGTCACATTATGGCCTGACCTACCTCTAGTCAACCTCACTTACCGCCCTATTAACCCTTCCTGCACCAGCGACGTCTGTTATATTGTATTAACCCTTTCTGCACCAGCGACGTCTGTTATATTGTATTAACCCTTCCTGCACCAGCGACGTCTGTTATATTGTATTAACCCTTTCTGCACCAGCGACATCTGTTATATTGTATTAACCCTTTCTGCACCAGCGACGTCTGTTATATTGTATTAACCCTTCCTGCACCAGCGACGTCTGTTATATTGTATTAACCCTTTCTGCACCAGCGACGTCTGTTATATTGTATTAACCCTTCCTGCACCAGCGACGTCTGTTATATTGTATTAACCCTTCCTGCACCAGCGACGTCTGTTATATTGTATTAACCCTTTCTGCACCAGCGACGTCTGTTATATTGTATTAACCCTTCCTGCACCAGCGACGTCTGTTATATTGTATTAACCCTTCCTGCACCAGCGACGTCTGTTATATTGTATTAACCCTTCCTGCACCAGCGACGTCTGTTATATTGTATTAACCCCTCCCGCACCAGCGACGTCTGTTATCTTGTATTAATTCCTGCACCAGCGACTCTGTTATATTGTATTAACCCTTTCTGCACCAGCGACGTCTGTTATATTGTATTAACCCTTCCTGCACCACGACGTCTGTTATATTGTATTAACCCTTCCTGCACCAGCGACGTCTGTTATATTGTATTAACCCTTTCTGCACCAGCGACGTCTGTTATATTGTATTAACCCTTCCTGCACCAGCGACGTCTGTTATATTGTATTAACCCTTCCTGCACCAGCGACGTCTGTTATATTGTATTAACCCTTCCTGCACCAGCGACGTCTGTTATATTGTATTAACCCTTCCTGCACCAGCGACGTCTGTTATATTGTATTAACCCTTTCTGCACCAGCGACGTCTGTTATATTGTATTAACCCTTTCTGCACCAGCGACGTCTGTTATATTGTATTCTAGCTGTACTTAGACGATTATAAGCACCTTAAGGGGGCATCGGCTGGTTTTCTGGACCACTTTCTCCCTTATGTTTAGCCCCATTAGTTTTTAGATGTTAAGATGTTTGCCCCATTAGTTAGTCGATTTTAAGGCCTTTCGCCCCATTTCTTCGTCAATATTTAGACCTTTCATGCTATTCAGGTGTCGATTTTTTTCCCTGGCGAACGATAGTGAGCCTGTAATGTTGAAAGAACCGGCCGAAGAAAAATGTACAAATTAATCTAGAAGGGGGATCTAATAAATGTTTTTTTTTTTTTTATTATTTGATGGAGGTCTAGGAAGGAAACTAGAAAAATAATGAATACATGCACAAATCGCCCAAAAAGTGAAAAGAAGAACCTGTGGTACCCTAAATGGTTGATTGAGATAATTCGAAGCCTTATAGCCTAATTGCTAGAGATCCTTCTTAAACTGAATAAAACTGATTAATACTAGCCTGAATAAATTACAAATTATGTCGTCGGTACAGAAGGGGTTACCCTCATCTTTTTAAAGGAGAATAAAATATATAATATACAAAAATATATATATATATATATATATATATATTCAATTGCGTGGATGTGCTTAATGTCTCTCAGGCTCTGTCTCGAGTCGGCCACCCCCAGCTATGGGGTATGTGCCTGAGTACATTCATACATACATACATACATACATACATACATACCGGTACATACATACATACATACCGGTACATACATACATACATACCGGTACATACATACATACATACATACATACAATTAAGACAATCTTCGTTTTATTATGGCCATGTTTAGGCAAAATTACCTAAAGTAGGAAGGACCTATAAGAGTCAGATATTTGATCGCTATAGTATTTATCCCTTCGATGTATATAGGTTCTTCACAAGTTAAGTCAAAACGTCTAAATTCATATGAACCCATCGTACTGAAGGGGTTAACCTCGTCCTCTTGCAACGCACCTAAAATAATTATATGAAACTTAATCTAAACCAAAATATATCATATATAAAGGTAAATATTCGGACAAAATTCAACTACTGTATATTTTATTTATTTAAATCTCATACGACTATACAGTATATGATTTGATTAAAGCTATTTTTGTACGTCCCTACTCCTTTCCTCTACAGTTAAATCGAGATGCCCCGAGCAAGGCCAAGGCCATAACCGAGCGCCCCCACAGAACCCTCCCTGCATCCTTTGAACATAATTATATGCATGACAAACTTTAGATGGACACCTTACCAAATGAATATATAGCTAATATTATACTCAATATTACTCAAAGGTATTCAGGATCTACTTATCACTGACATCGGATTGATCTAAATCATAGTCTTCACTACTTAAGGGAGCCCACCTTGCCTTTTTTTTTCTCTTTCTCTCCCTCTTTCTTAGGCTTGTATCCGTTCGGCCCCGTTCGGCCCCATTCAGCCTACTGTTTGAAGACGTTTACCCCCATCCAGGTATCACTATTTTCCTGGCGAGCGGTAGCGAGCCAGCATATATATATTTATGTTTTGACAGCAAGCTAAATTTGTAAATTTTTCGACAGAAAAATTTCTCCGGCGAAGCCGGATTTCTCCATACAATGCTGGCTCGCTATCGCTCGCCAGGAAAAAATCGACACCTGGATGGGGATAAACGTCTTAAAACAGTTGGCTGAATGGGGCCGAATTGATACAAGCCAGGGAAAGAGAGAAAAGGAAAGAAAGATAAAAAAAAAAAACAGTTAAACCCCCTTAATAAGTTAACCCCTTGAGGATAAATAACTTGTTTTGACAATTTATTCTAGCTATTATTAGACGCAAATATTCAGTTCAATAAAAACTTGTGAAAGCTAAGGAGATAGTTTTTGCCCCTCAGATTCCTAGAGATCCTTCCTAAACTGAATACAATCGTTTATTGACAGCCAGAGAGAGAGAGAGAGAGAGAGAGAGAGAGAGAGAGAGAGAGAGAGAGAGAGAGAGAGAGAGAGAGAGAGAGAGAGAGAGAGAGAGAAGCAATTGTTTCAGTAATGTGGACAATTCAAGAAGCAAGCAAAGAGATCGACGGAGATTACAGAGAACTCGATTGTAACTATCATCTGCACCCGGCAATCCTGATCCGTTCATGTGTGTGTGTGTGTGTGTGTGTGTGTGTGTGTGTGTGTGTGTGTGTGTGTGTGTGTGTGTGTGTGTGTGTGTGTGTGTGTGTGTGTGTGAGTGTGTGTGTGTGTGTGTGTGTGTGTGTGTGTGTGAGTGTGTGTGTGTGTGTGAAAGTAGAAGGTTTGTGTGTGGGTGTAGGACGGTGTGCATGCAGGCGTTTAAGTAGCTGTGTATGCGTGTATATATGTACAGTGTGTATATATATATATATATATATATATATATATATATATATATATATATATATATATATATATGTGTGTGTGTGTGTGTGTGTGTCAGGATATCCACCTTTACAAGACCTAGTTAAATACAAGCAACACAAATGTTTCCATTCAATGTGGCAGGAAAGGTCTGAATACACTGATGATCCATTATCATTTGTTATTAAAACGGTGACCAACACAAATACTATTGTAAGCAGGCTGATAAAGGATTTTATATCGAAGGATGTTGTAGATTTAAGCATGTTTATGCAGAGGATTGCATTTTTAACATTACAAATAGCGATTCTTCAAGACGAAAGACATATAAAGAAATAAACCCAGAATTTACAGTACCGTCTGTTTACAAGTATAAACATACCATAAACGAAATTCACCGAATATCTTTCACAAGGTTTCGCGTGAGTGGTCATTCCTTAGCGTGTGAGACAGGGATATGGAACAGACGGGGTCGCGGGCGTTTACCTCTCGAAGAAAGACTATGTGTTTGTGGTGAAATACAAACGGAACGACACGTAGTTCAGAATGGTTCACTCACACAACATATAAGACACACTCACAACTTCGAAACAATGGAAAATCTATTCTCAAACCAGCTTATGCCTGGTGTTATATGTAAAGTGGTTCACGATATGTTGTCTGTTTATCTTTAATATTTGGTAATGTGTATGTAATAATATGAAGGTGTTTACCTTTAATGATTTGATATGTTATAAATAAATAACGATATTAATATTATGTTGGACTACAGTTGTAGTTTAAAATTCTAAAGTTCTATATTCTATATTCGAACTTTATAAAGTGTTTGTATTATATACTAATGTAAAAATGTAAGCTGTGGTCAATAAACCATCTATCTATCTATCTATCTGTGTCTATATAGCTGTGCAGATAAGGAAAGTGTAGGCCTATGTGTGTGTAGGCCTTTATGTGTGTGTCGTTTTAGGTGCAGGTGCGTGTCTATGTATTTGTGATTATGAGTGTCGACAATTTCCTATTATAAACAGAGAACTCTCCGCCAACCTTATTAAAGACACACGGGGCGAGTCGACACCCACAAAAGGCAAATAATGACACGAGTGAATGTTATCGCAGTTATCCCATCTCGGCTCTGGCTGTCGGAAATTAGAAGTAAGACTGTTGTCAGCTTTCAGATCCACACAAACCCTTCAGTACACGGATACTGAACAGATATATATACCTGTATATATAACAGTAAATTGCTTTCAGATTCACACAAACCCTTCAGTAGGCAGAGAGTGGACAGATATATAATTATATATAATATAAACTCAATTAGGTGGCATGAAAGCGTGTGAAGTCCGAGATTGAAAGTCAAGATAACAGTGTATTGCCAGGTCGTCATCTTGATTACTCGACGATTACGATGATTGTGTAGCAAATATCTTAATCAATATGAAAGCTTGACCTAAATACGATTCAGAGTCATAGTAGTTTCTATTTTCTAGTAGATAATTCAGCTGATGAGAGATTAAGGGGAGACTGGCCGTTTGTTAGGTATATTAATTCATTTATTTATATATTTTTTTAGTTTCTTCCCTAGACCTCCATCATGCTTAGAAAAACACCCCCTTGACCCCCTTCGAGATAAATGTGTAAATTTTTCGGTAGAAAAATTTCCTGGGCGAAGGCCGGTTCCTCTTAAAATTGCAGGCTCGCTTTCGCTCGCCAGGAAATAATCGACATCTAAATGGCACGAAAGGTCTTAAATTTGACAACAAAATGGGACAAAAGGTGTTAAAATCGCCCAACTAATGGGCTGAACGTCTTATAATCTCAAAACTAGTGGGGCTAAACATTAGGGAGAAGGGGGGTCCAAAAAAGCGGTCTGCCTCCCCTTAATATTACCGCCAGGTCATACTAAAAGAGGACATAGCGGTACTGGTATATGGTTCCATGTAAGATATATATAGGATAAAAAATACTCATGATAGGTTGGGTATTCTGGATTAACCCTTTGAGTACCAGCGCCGTGTGTTACATTTTACTCCAGCTATATTTAGACCGTATTATGCAGCTTAGGAGGGATCTGTGGTAGTCAAAATGGTTGGTTGAGATAGTTAGAAGCCTGTTTATTGCTAGAGGTCCTTCCTAAGCTGAATACAATCGTTTAATAGTTGCCAGAATAGGATTTAAGATATGCCACTGGTATTGTATGGCTTAAAGGGGGTATGGGCGTATTTATTGGCTCATTTATATATCGGTTTATAATTTTTGTTTTACTTTCCTCCCTAGACCTCCATCAAGCTTAAAACAAAAAAACACACACCCCAAGACCCTCCTTCAAGATAAGTTTCTACATTTTCTCGATAGAAAATTGTGTATATTTGTACATTTTTCGATAGAAATATTTGTATATTTGTACATTTTTCGATAGAAAAATTTCCCAGGCTCGCTTTCGCTACCCAGGAAAAAAATCGACTAATAGAATCCAGAACAAAGTTAAAAGGACGGCACCAGTATTGAAAAATTTAATAGAAGCATGATAGAAGATAGAAAGTGGTGGGCGGTCGGTGATTAGAAGCTCCACAATAATAGAATTCTTCCAAACACCGTGAGCCTCTTCCTCGCTGGAGCTGGGTTTCTACACCAATTTATATATTAAGATTCCAATCTTCAAATGCATAGGTCACTTTCTACATCTGTCAATGACCATGGAGGCATTTGACGAAGTTCTTATAGTCTGTTGTATTATGTGTGTGGTAACCCAGGTTCGAATCACGGCGGATCACATGCTTTCATTGATTTCGTTGGTGGTGAGTAGTGTTGTTTGATTATTCCAGCTGACGGTAAATTGCCATGTCTCCATCTTGATTACTCAGCTATTACGTACATTTTGAAGGTATAGATGTTGCTGACTATGAAAACTTATCAATAATATAGCGCAGAGACATGATGGTTTGATAATATAGCGCAGAGACATGATGGTTTCATAATATAGCGCAGAGACATGATGGTTTCATAATATAGCGCAGAGACATGATGGTTTGATAATATAGCGCAGAGACATGATGGTTTCATAATATAGCGCAGAGACATGATGGTTTCATAATATAGCGCAGAGACATGATGGTTTCATAATATAGCGCAGAGACATGATGGTTTCATAATATAGCACAGAGACATGATGGTTTCATAATATAGCGCAGAGACATGATGGTTTCATAATATAGCACAGAGACATGATGGTTTCATAATATAGCGCAGAGACATGATGGTTTCATAATATAGCGCAGAGACATGATGGTTTCATAATATAGCGCAGAGACATGATGGTTTCATAATATAGCGCAGAGACATGATGGTTTGATAATATAGCGCAGAGACATGATGGTTTCATAATATAGCGCAGAGACATGATGGTTTCATAATATAGCGCAGAGACAATATGGTTTAATAATATAGCACAGAGACATGATGGTTTAATAATATAGCACAGAGACATGATGGTTTCATAATATAGCGCAGAGACATGATGGTTTCATAATATAGCGCAGAGACATGATGGTTTCATAATATAGCGCAGAGACATGATGGTTTAATAATATAGCGCAGAGACAATATGGTTTAATAATATAGCACAGAGACATGATGGTTTCATAATATAGCGCAGAGACAATATGGTTTAATAATATAGCACAGAGACATGATGGTTTCATAATATAGCGCAGAGACATGATGGTTTAATAATATAGCGCAGAGACATGATGGTTTCATAATATAGCGCAGAGACATGATGGTTTAATAATATAGCACAGAGACATGATGGTTTCATAATATAGCGCAGAGACATGATGGTTTCATAATATAGCGCAGAGACATGATGGTTTCATAATATAGCGCAGAGACATGATGGTTTCATAATATAGCGCAGAGACATGATGGTTTCATAATATAGCGCAGAGACATGATGGTTTAATAATATAGCACAGAGACATGATGGTTTCATAATATAGCGCAGAGACATGATGGTTTCATAATTTTCGATTTAATTATCGACAAATCAGTCGCTAAGGGATTCAATTTGCCGTCAGCTAAAAAAAAAAAATATTATATTTCACTCTAATGACTGTCGATATATACCAGTTATGAACTTGATTTTCCCCTCTGAGACCTAAAATAAGTTATATGGAATAGTTAACATCTCAAAGACCTTGTGAGTCATTCCATGGAGATACCCGATACTAATGGTCAAATAAAACACATTTTATACTGCAATACCTTGCTTGGAAAGTGTACAGAATACTATCTACTAAGGAACTATTGAGAGAGAGAGAGAGAGAGAGAGAGAGAGAGAGAGAGAGAGAGAGAGAGAGAGAGGAGAACAGAGACAGACGACAGAGAGAGAGAGAGAGAGAGAGAGACAGACAGAGAGAGAGACAGAGAGAGACACAGAGAGAGAGAGAGAGAGAGAGAGAGAGAGAGAGAGAGAGAGAGAGAGAGAGAGAGACAGAGAGAATCAGACAGAGATCCATAGAGAGAGAGAGAGAGAGACAGAGAGAGAGACAGAGAGAGAGAGAGAGAGAGAGAGACGCAGACAGACAGAGTGAGAGTTAGAGTAAACCACTGATATCTTACCGATTATATCCGTGTTTCAGAATAGAGAAATCAACAAATTAAGTAAAAAAATAAAAGGTTGTACTTCCTACCAGAACGCCCTGACCTAAATGTACCGATCTTGTTGTTCACGGTAATCACAGATAATGGTCAGGCTTATTGCTGGACAGGTGAGAGAGAGAGAGAGAGAGAGAGAGAGAGAGAGAGAGAGAGAGAGAGAGAGAGAGAGAGAGAGAGAGAGAGAGAGAGAGAGAGAGAGAGAGAGAGAGAGAGAGAGAGAGAGAGAGAGAGAGAGAGAGAGAGAGAGAGACAGAGAGAGAGAGAGAGAGACTGTAGTGTGTGTGTGTGTGTGTGTGTGTGTGTGTGTGTGTGTGTGTGTGTGTGTGTGTGTGTGTGTGTGTGTGTGTGTGTGTGTGTGTGTGTGTGTGTGTGTGTGTGTGTGTGTGTGTGTGCACGCGCTCAACATATAATACAAATATTGTTTATTACATTAATATCAACAATTAGCTCAACTCTATATATCGAACAACTCACTGAATCTCAGGAAGCAAAAATGTCCAAAACAGAAACAAAAATAAAACTAAATAAATATAAACCAACACATTTGAATATCATGGCCTCTCACTTCTCCTATTTTGCTGATCCATAACCTCTCTCTCTCTCTCTCTCTCTCTCTCTCTCTCTCTCTCTCTCTCTCTCTCTCTCTCTCTCTCTCTCTCTCTCTCTCTCTCTCTCTCTCTCTCTCTCTCTCTCTCTCTCTCTCTCTCTCTCTCCTCAAATTCCCTTATTTGTAATTTAATTATGATATATATAAGTCATGGATATCAAATACAATGCCTTGACTATTTAAATCTCCATCATATTTATATAGTGTATTGAAATAAAGTTATCGTCCTAAAATACCTATGCCATGGAAGAATAACTTATCTCGTATAATGAAGAGAATTATGACAAGAAAATATAATAATAGCTATCAATTAAACCAGCTTCCAAGGTAGCTGACAGGTTCTTCATAACTAAGGTATATAAAAAGTTAATTCTAAAGGCATAAACTTGATAATGGATAACTAAGGTAAATAAAAAGTTAATTTTAAAGGCATAAACTCGATAATGGATACAACATTTGCAAATCCTTTATATTATGATACAACAAGAATTAATAGAAGAATTAGCTATACTATTAAATTGTTGATATATTCTGAAAAGTCGGTTTTCTTTAAGCTGGAGATAAATTAACTTATCCCCATCTTAATTACTCAACTATTAAAAAGTGTTTATATCCAAATATGGTGTTAATTGTGAAAACCGGTCTAAACTATGATGCCGACACAGGAGTTTCATATTTTCCATTAAGCATCGATAGAACAACGGCTATGGGATTGAACTTTCCGCCAGGTTAAAAATAATCGAATATACTGTAGTAAGATTGGTATTAGGTTAAAGAAAGTAATTGGTGTCATAAAAAGATTGGTATTAGGTTAAAGAAAGTAATTGGTGTCATAAAAAGATTGGTATTAGGTTAAAGAAAGTAATTGGTGTCATAAAAAGATTGGTATTGGGTTAAAGAAAGTAATTGGTGTCATAAAAAGATTGGTATTAGGTTAAGAAAGTAATGTGTCATAAACAGATTGGTATTAGGTTAAAGAAAGTAATTGGTGTCATAAAAAGATTGGTATTAGGTTAAAGAAAGTAATTGGTGTCATAAAAAGATTGGTATTAGGTTAAAGAAAGTAATTGGTGTCATAAAAAGTCGTATTGAAAATTATATTCTTCGTTATTACCATAGTTCATTTATTAAAGGACTGATATAGTACAATACTTAGGTATAATGATGGGCGATGGTATGGGGGAAAGGGTTAGAATAATATTAAAGATAAGTATATATAAAACAAATTCAAGAGTCACAGAAGCAAGCAAATAAATAGATATATAAATTAATAATTACACATATATATATATATATATATATATATATACAGACCTGTCTTACTATAGCCAGCAATACAAATATTAGTGTAGATTAGCTCAACTGTGTTCGCCATGGGATTGAAAAAAGCCTCCCCCACCCCCCCCCACCCCCACCCCACCCTCCATTACTAGTATGTCCGACAGTAAGAAACAGCGGTAATATAAGAAACTAGCAGCGAACAAGCCAGGTTAGCCAGAACCCGTCCAGTGAACCTGTTAAGCCAGTATTATAGGTCCCTAAGCTATAGGCCGCAGGGGGTTTACCAGCACGTGCCGCGCTCTCTCTCTCTCTCTCTCTAAATATATATATATATATATATTGGTGTGGTGGAGTGGTCTTGCCACTGGCCTGGTAATCCAAAGGTCCCGGGTTCAAATCCCGATGTATCAATGGGAAGATATTATTGGGATGGAATTTGTGCTGTACCTAGTATCAGTGCATTACCACAAGCCCACCGAAACGTCAATAAAATACCCTCATTGTTCCCTGATTAAATAGCACTGTATGAATATTCCCATATTCAAAATATGCTATAGGGGTGCAATGTCTGGTGAGTTATCTGCTCAACAGGTGGCGTTGTGTGTGTGTAAGTGTGAGTGTCCGAGTGTAGGGGGTGAGACAGTGAAGCACTGGAACGAGGTGGCTTCAGAGATGGGGTCGTTTCGGGCCATGAGTGAGCACCGTGCCTCATGTGAAGGCAAGATGGCAGGTGCTCGTTGTACTCTACGTCCTTCACATGTCTCACTCCCTAGACTGGAACAAGACCTCACGGGCTTCACTGTTCATTGTAAAGCGGTGAATGTTAAGGCTCTCAGCCTATGCCCGAGAGGAAGTAAGTTGGAATATAGAAAGAAAAAAAAAATATATATATATATATATATATATATATATATACCGGTATATATATATATATATATATATATATATATATATATATATATATATATATATATATATATATATTTTGACTATATATCACAAATACACGTGAGCCACTAAATGTTTCTAATCTCTCAGTGGGGTTCGAACCGCCGACAGTATATATATATATATATCTTTTTTATGAATTAAAATTATGACTCTCTCTCTCTCTCTCTCTCTCAGATTAGATTCTGGTTCTCGTTTGCCATTACAATATATTTTCATACTTACAAAAAATAGTAACTTAAAGTAATTAGTAAAACAATGTAATCATAATATCTAAAATCCTTGCCAATATCAATAGCAAATAGTTCTACGAATATATTTAGTTATTAACATATGCAAGTATTTTTCCAAACCCATATTAAGTACTTAACATAACATATTTAAACTAATATCAAAGCCTTGATTAAATTTGTTTTTGTTGAAGTCATTGATTATTGATATTATCGAAAAAGCAGAGGGGTATTTTGTGCCTTTGATTGGAAATCATATCCAGTAAAAAAAATATATATATATATATTATTAAAAAAAAACTCAATTACGGTATGTTAATATTCAAGCCCTACAATCAACTCTGCAGCAGAATATAATTAACACTCATCCTACATTTCAACTAATCTAACAAAAACCGTGCATCTCATTATAGCCACTAATTAACTTCGCTCGGGGGATATAATCACCTCTTTCTTCCCCCATCAGGTAATGTGTAAAACCAAAAGGTGCACTCCATCGCCTCTCGCAAATTGAAAGTTCTCGGTGGAAATCTGATCCGGTATGTGGGGCCCTACGTGATGAGAATACCATTAGATTTTTAACCCTTTGAGTACCAGTCATGCCTAATGTTTTTATTTGATTTCAGCTACATTTAGACGATTTTATGATGTTCCGGAAGGATATTATGTGGTAGCTAAAAGGTATAATTTAGTCTGCAGCCCTTTAATGTGCAGACGTCCTTTCTAAAATGAAAACAAAATCAAAATTTTATAGTTGCCAGAATATAATAAAAAGGATGTCACCGGTACTGAAAGGGTTAAGCCAGGAATGTCATTGCTTACCCAGACCCACACCTCTATTTTATTCACTGTACATATTTTCACTTTAATATTAATCTATTATTTTTCTTAAGCAGAAGTATATCGTTTAACCAAGATCCACCTTCAACCATGTACGGTGGGGGAGGCTTCTTTTGTTCCCTCCCACCCAACCCCCAATCCTTCCACCCTCAACCTCGACTCCCAAACCCGTTCCTAAACCCCTCAAAATCGCTCCCCAACCCCCAACCCCTTCGGCAACCCCTCCAGCATCACTCTCCACTCTCAACCCCTCCCAAACAATAAATAAGAACAAATAAGTAAATCTATCTATATCTATCTATATGCTCAGGCCCAATCCCCACTTTTCCTATTGTTTTTATTTTATTTTTCCTCTATTTTATTATTTGTTTGTTTGTTTGTATTTTCTTGGGGGTGGCCGACTCAAGACAGAGCAAGAACAGAACCCACAAGACAAAACAGCGAACAAACACAGACAAAACACAACATTCACACACATTCTAGTAATAAGTAAATAAATATAAATATAAAAATATAAATAAAATCCCCCCTACCCCATCCAAACCCTCCTAGCGCTGCCCACCCCCCGGTAGGTGTAGCCGTACGTGATGAGACTACGATATCGTTATAGGCAGGGCTTAGATCCACCGGGCGTATTGTGTACAAAACTTTCGCAGGTGAACAGGTACAGGTGTGGCCCGGAGTTTAATGCACAGAAAACCAAGTACATTCAATTTTCTAACCGACAGAATCTCACTGACTCCCATATATTTGTTAATGATGTAAATATTCCCACTTCCCCTAGTATTGACATTCTCGGTGTAACATTAACTACTAACTTGAGCTGGACACATTATGTTAGAAGCATTGCTAAGAATGCCTCTAAAAAACTGGGACTCCTGTACAGAGTTCGAGAATTCTTCACTGACGAGCAGTTGGCCGTAATATATAAAAGTCATGTGCGCTCTCAGATGGATTACTGTTCACCTCTGTGGGGTGGAAGTGGAGTGGTTGCATTGAGGCAGTTGGACAAAATTCAAAATAAAGCTATTAGATTAATCAATAACCCTGCAATCACACAGGACCTTCCTACATTAGCCATACGAAGAAACGTTGCATCCCTTGCATTATTCTACAGATATTTTCACAGCAATTGTTCCGAGGAACTTGCTTCAATTGTGCCGCCTCTCCACATCTTTCCCCGTAGAACTAGGGCAGCTGAGAGCGCCCATGAATTTACACTTTCTCCTCCACAATGCAGAACTTCTGCTTATCAGAATTCATTTATCCCCAGAGCTACTACTCTTTGGAATTCACTTCCCTCGAATTGCTTTCCACAAACTTACAATCAACAAATGTTTAAATCCAGTTGTTACAAACATTTTATGAATGGAGGATGCCTTTAGGCACATGGACCTTTTTGTTTTATCTGTGTTTTTCCTTCCTCCGTTCATTGTCTCTTAAAAAAAAAAAAAAAAAAAAAAAAAAAAAAAAAAATCTGCACAAGCTTGGCAGAATATACAATTACGTACACAAATAATTCGAGACCACCCTTCGAGATAAATTTGTACATTTTTCGGTAGAACAATGTCCCGGCCGAAGCCCAGTTTCTCGTAAACTATAGGCTTGCTATACCTCGCCAGGAATAAATAGACACCTAAATGGCACGAAAGGTCCTAATATTGACAAAAAAATGGGGTGAAAGGTATTAAAATCGCCAAACTAATGGAATAAACGTCTTAAAATCTGAAAACTAATGGGGGCTAAACATGATGGAGAAGGGTGTCAGAAAAAGCGACCATCTCCTCCATTAAACCCCTTGATTGTCTTACACTTCTTCCCCGCCAGGCACCATCTGTCATAGGCCGCCTAGTATCTCAGGCAACTAGGAATTATAGCTTTGTTATGGATTTTATTTTTTTTTTATTTTTTTTTGGTTCATTTTGAAGTGTGCCGCCTGCATGTAGCCTATCTGTTTACTACACGTTTTTTTTTTTTTCGTCGCTCTCTCTCTCTCTCTCTCTCTCTCTCTCTCTCTCTCTCTCTCTCTCTCTCTCTCTCTCTCTCTCTCTCTCTCTCTCTCTCTCTCCTCTCTCTCGCTCTCTCTCTCTCTCTCTCTCTCTCTCTCTCTCTCTCTCTCTCTCTCTCTCTCTCTCTCTCTCTCTCTCTCTCTCACTCTTCTCTCTCTCTCTCTCTCTCCTCTCTCATCTCTCTCGCCTATATCATCCTCTCTCTCTCAGCCTCCCTCCCTCCCTCCCTCCCTGCCCGCTCTCTTTTTAGCCCACTTAGCGATTCGTTCCGTATCTCTGCTTCCCGTCATTCCATCCACCTGTTCCGTTATGGCGTGGTGTTCCACTCAAGGGTTCCGCTCTACCCATCTGTTTCCTAATGGTTAACCAATAGGCAACAGATAGTTAGTTAGTTTAAATAGGTCTTCAGAGGCTATCAACCCTATTGGATTATTAAGCCAGCACACTTACCCCTTTTCCAGAACTCCAGTCCCTTCAACAGATAGAACATATGGAACTATAGGTAGCGCCAACGAACTTGACAATAATCTGGACCCCTTAACTTCTTATACCTCAAAATGAATTAAAGCAACCGGGCTGACATTTCTATCTTTTGGGAAGAGTCCACCAGGAAATAGGTGTGGACATTTACAGCCAGTTTGCTCAAGGTCCTTCTGAGTTACGAAGAGGTCAGGGATCGATATTATTGTCAAGGTACTGTACAGTATATAAGGCAGTCATGAGCCATTATACTTGCACACTCATTTGAATATTTGAATCTTTAAAGCCAAGTTGTGAAGCCTCTGGGATATACCAGAACATTAGATTGTCTCGCTTGGGTTCGATATAGATTCATATGGGTGTGCGGGTACTATGGCTGATGACTGTACCCAGCTCCTGTTAACCCCTATTGTACCGACGAAGTCTTTTTTGTTTTATTCCAACTATATTTAGACGAGTTTGTGCATTTTAATAAGGCTCTGTGGTAGTATAAAGGGTTAGGGGGAGATCTCCACTTAAGGGATTTTTTTCTTGACCCCTTTCTCCCTCATGTTTAGCCCCATTGCTTTTGATATTATAAAACGTTTGCCCCATTAGTTTAGCGATTTTAAGAACTTTCATCCCATATTAAGACCTTTCGTGCCATTCAGGTGTCAATTTTATCCTGGCGAGCGATAGCGAGCCTGCAATTTAAGAGGAACCGGCCTTCGGCCGGGAAATTTTTCTACCGAAAAATGTACAAATATATCTTGAAAGGGACTCAAGGGGGTGTAATTTTAAGTTTGATGGAGGTCTAGGGAACAAACTAAATACCTCCCCTTAAGGGAGATAGTTCGAAGCCTGTTAATTGCTGGAGGCCCTTTTAAAACTGAATGAAATCGTCTAATAGTAGCCAGGATAAAGTTAAGGGGAGATTTCCACTTGAGGGATTTTTTTCTTTACCCCTTTCTCCCTCATGTTTATCCCCATTGCTTTTGAGATTTTAAGACGTTCGCCCCATTAATTTGGCGATTTTAAGAACTTTCACACCATTTATGTCACTTTTAAGACCTTTCGTCCCATTTAGGTGTCGATTTTTCCCTGGCGAGCGATAGCGAGCCTGTAATTTAAGAGGCACCGGCCTTCGGTGGGAAATTTTTCCACCGAAAAAATGTACAAATGTATCTTGAAAGGGTGTCTAGGGGGTGTAATTTTAAGTTTGATGGGGTCTACGGAACACACTAAAAACCTCCCCTTAAAAGGACGTCGCTGGTACAGAATGGGTTAAAACCAAATCGAGTATAGTGAAAATAGAGTATATAGCTTCCCCATATTACACAGCTTGACTAACCCACACTATAACTTCCCCCTGGACTCGAACCCACTACAGCAATACTATACCCGCGTGTGTGTGGAAACTGGCTTATTACCCAACGTCCTCACACCACAACACCGACAGCTTTCAGGGGAGATGGGCCGGTTTTCTGGCCTCCCTTCTCCCTCATGCTTAGCCCCATTAGTTTCGAGATTTAATGACGTTCGACCCATTATTTTGGCCATTTTAAGGCTTTTCACCCCATTTCGTTGTCAATATTTGGACTTTTCGTGTCATTTAAGTGTCGATTTTTTTCCTGGCGAGCGATAGCGAGCCTGTAATTTAAAAGGAACCGGCCGGGATTTTTTTATATAAAAAAAATTACAACTTTATCTTGAAGGAGGGTGTTGGGGGGAGGGGGGGGGGTAAACTTGATGGAGGTCTAGGGAGGAAATTAATACAAAATAATTATAATATATATAAACTAGCAAATAAATACGCCCATCTCCTCTTAAGGGGGGTGACCTGCTTTTTGTTATTTCTGTCCTTTTCTCTCTTTCTCTGGCTTGTATCCATTCGGCCCCATTCAGCCAACTATTTTAGGACGTTTATCCCCATCTAGGTGTCGATTTCTTCCTGGCGAGCGATAACGAGACAGCATTATATGAAGAAATCCGGCTTCGCCAGAGAAATTTTTCTATCGAAAAATGTACAAATTTAGCCTGCTGTCAACAAAACTAAAAAATATGCTGGCTCGCTACCGCTCACCAGTAAAAAATTGACACCTGGATGGGGATAAACGTCTTAAAACAATAGGCTGAATGGGGCCAAATGGATACAAGCCAGAGAAAGATAGAAAAGGACAGAACAAAAACAGGTCACCCCCCTTAATGAGGCTAACGCGTACAATACTAACACCCCATTACCTTAGCTATTCTAAGACCTTCGCCCCATTTCTATCAATTTTAAGACCTTCCGTGTCATTTAGGTGTCGATTTTTTCCTAGCCAGCGATGGCCAGCCTGTAATTTAGGAAGAACCGGCCTTCGTTCCGTACATTTTTCTATAAAAAAAATGTACACGTTTATCTCGAAGGGTGGTCTTGAGGTATTTATTAAAGATTGATGGAGGTATAGGAAGCAACCTAAAACAAAAACTCCCCTTAAAAATATACTCCAACTGTTATGGTCTCAGGAATGGCAGAAGTATTGCCAGCATGAACCATAATATTTTACACAATGTATTTACGTCATCATTCTCACAGTTTGATAAAGGTCTAGGGAGGAAACTATACAAATAATATAAACCTCCATAACTGAACATATATATATAAGCCCATCCCCCCTTGACTTCTTCTGTATAAGAGAGACGGTTAGGCAATATATCGTGATGCGATGAACTCCCCTCTGTGATACATAACACTACGTTTATATTGCGATAACATAACGGGGGTTATCGCAAGACTCAGCAAATACAAATACATGTTCGTTGACAATTTGATAAAAAACAGAAAATATATATACGACGTTCACACTGGATCGAAGCAAGAATTATATAATATATATATAAACTAGATAAGTTACCAACGCCCTGTGCGAGCTAGTATCCCTATAATGAATGGAGTATACGCCTTGATAATAAACTGTACGGGCAGTAAACACCAGTAAATGCCAGTGTTCTTATGTAATTTTATATTTGTTGAAGATATTTTTCGAGGTGGTCATGCCTAAATTCCAGTAGAGATAACAGAATCACAAATAAAGAAGAGTGGAAGTAAAGGATAGCATAACAGAAGAAGAAGAAGAGACAGAGAGAGAGAGAGAGAGAGAGAGAGCGCGTATTAAACATTATAGCAACAATCGTGAACGGTGCCGGAAGAGTGGAGGCTGTGTACAAAAGCTGCTCCACTGACATACATTCACACACACGCACACACTCAAATACATACATACACACGCGGGCACCCACATACACATACATTCAGGTATAAGCACGAACAAACATACGGACGCACGCATATACACACGCACAAACAGGTAAAACACACACACACACACACACACACACACACACACACACACACACACACACACACACACACACACACACACACACACACACACACACACACTACGTAAGTGGTATCGTGCTCGACTAACAATCTAGAGGTCCGGGGTTCGAATCCTCGGCCGGGAGGAGACATTTTGGGCTTGTCTCCTTCACGTGATAGCCTCTGTTCACCTAGCAGTAAATACTGTAGGTACCAGACGTAATTCGAGGAGTTGTGACCTCGCTGCCCGGGTGTGTGGTGTGTGAAAAGGTCTCAGCCTTACCCAATGATCGGACAATACGAGCTCTAAGCTCTCTTCCGGGAGGATAATGGCTGGCGAGAGATCCTCAAGGATCCTCAAGATCGTAAGTGAATTACACCCACAAAACCGCCAGCCAGGCCCCAACCTGAAGGGGCGGATGTGGACAGGATCGAGGCCCTCAACCGGTGGGTGCAGTCAATAGTGTAGTATAGTGTGATAAGACTGTACTAATGTGTGGTAGGACAATAGTATAAAGTAGTAATGTGTGGTAGAGTGTAGCATAGTGTGGTCGGACTAGGGTGTGACAGTGTGGTAAGGTGTGGTATGACTGTGGTAGAGTGTGGTAGGACGAAAGTACATAGCTCTAGTATGTTGGCAGTGTGTGGTAGGGATTATTATAGGAAAAGTGGGCATTGGGCCTGAGCATATAGATAGATAGATAGATAGATAGATAGGTTGCGCTAGGGTAGGGTGTGGTAGGGTATGTTAGGGCGATAGTATAAAGTACTAGGGTGTGTCTAAGTGTGGTAGGGATTGTCATAGTGTGGTAGGGCTCTAGTATAGAGCACTAGTTTATAGCATAGTGTGGTAGGGCTGTGTTAGGACTGTGGTAGGGTGCAATAGGGCTGTTCTATAGAGTAGTAATTCAAGATAGTGTAGTAGGGCGTGACATGACAGTTGGAGGGTGTGGTAGGGCTGTAGTATAGAGTAGTAGAGTGTGGTAAAGTGTGCTAGGGTGTGGCATAGTCCAGCACTGGCAGGCTACGCACCGGTCAAGGACACACCGAGAAATAACCATGGACTTCGTGAATGTGAGCTACGAAACGTGAGGGCCTGCATGCGTCACTAATAGCAATGCGTGTCAAAGTTGTTATATATTTAATATTTCAACTGGCCAATATAAGGCCTTCAGAATACACATAGATAAATAAATAGGATAGATAGATATAGATAGATAGATAGATAGATAGATAAGGAGAAAACGTATTACAGATTGAACATGTTATTATCATATCCACTCTTTAAATTACCTATTTATTTTGTTTCGGTGTATGCAATACATAAATTGATAGATACTGAGAAATGCATTAAAGGATGATATTTAAAAAAATGTTGCGAGATTACATTATTCTAAGGAAAACTACGTTCTCTATGGTGAATTTTCTGATGAAAAGAAGAAAGGGGAAAAGGGGAAATTAAAGAAAATGAAAGAGGAAGGTTAAAACATGAGAGAGAGAGAGAGAGAGAGAGAGAGAGAGAGAGAGAGAGAGAGAGAGAGAGAGAGAGAGAGACTATATATGTAAAGGGCGTGAGGGCGTGGTGGTGTGGGGCAAGGGGGAAGGAAGGTAGAGAGAATGGGCGGGGAAGAGGAAAGGGGGGGGGGAGATGGGCGGGGCGGGGCGCGCTCTTTCTCTCTCTCTCTCTCTCTCTCTCTCTCTCTCTCTCTCTCTCTCTCTCTCTCTCTCTCATAGCCATTGGGGGGCAGGCGTGGGAATAAGATTAATCCGAGGTCATCTCTTACACTATGACAAGAACGGCCATCACATAGTAAAACACACCGTACAAGAACATGGCATAATATAACCCATGATCATATAACTGAACATAACCGAAAACAAGTGTATAAATAAAGTGTTTCAGGGATTTAAGGTATAGTAAAATCAGAGACTGTAAAACTATTAATAAAGAAAGATTTACGAACTGGGATTACTCACCAGACATTATTTGTATGTAACCAGTTATGAATGCAATTATGAACATGATTTAATAATTATTATGTTTAAACGTACACAAACACGCGCGCACAAACAAAATGTATATATATATATATGTGTGTGTGTGTGTGTGTGTGTGTGTGTGTGTGTGTGTGTGTGTGTGTGTGTGTGTTATACCTTAAGTCCCTGAAACACTTTGCCAATATACTGGTTTTCTGTTAATATTTCTACCATTTGGGAAGATTTTGCGTGGAGTTGGTGCGGAAATATAAAGCCCATTGTTATTCCAGCCCCTTTTGAGTTAGGGGTTACGATTGCTGGTCTATATGTAATGGATAGACTTTAGTTATCATTAATTTTAACATGACCCCCATGTTAGGCCCCCTGAAGGTCGGGAAGGGTTTTGTGTAGGGAGGTAATAGGGAATCTGCGATGTGGAGAGGATTCGCTCCATTGATTCAGCCAAGGTTGGGGCGTAAAAACATAATTTGTCTTATGGCGGAATAAAACAAGCTCTTTGTCCCACAACTCTGATTTGGCGGGTTCTGCAATATATATATACTGTATATATATATATACAGTATATAATATATATATATATATACAGTATAGATATAGATATATTATATTTATCTTCTATCATAGCCTACTATACCATTTGTTTATTTGACAACTTGCAATTTTCAGGCTATGAGCAAGTTGTGCCGTAGGCATCGATGTTTAGTAGAAATATATAATTAATATGAGTTTGTAACGGATTAAGTCTACTAAATATGATTTGATAGATTCATATTTGCACTACATCTAGAATTTACCTATATTTGTTTTAAGTAACAATGTCTACAAGTTCAACTTATTCATAGCCCGAAACTCACAAGTGGTCAACATCTGCTACCAGTACTAAAACTCCAATTATGTCCAGAATAGAAAAATAATGCGGATACAAACTTAACACATAAAAGGTTTGTTTTTCTGGCGACACTGCGGATTGTCACGTAGGTCAACAAAAACACCACCAGGGCCCGTTTATATAATAGCCAGGGTACAGTAAGAATGGCCCAATTTATGTAACTCACTTCGCAAGGCGAGCGATAGCGAGCCTGTAATTTAAGAGCAACCGGCCTCCGGCCGGGAAATTTGTCTACCGAAAAATGTACAAATTTATCTTGAAAGGGGGTCTAGGGGTGTAATTTTAAGCTTGATGAAAAAGTAGGGAAACAAACTAAATACCTCCCCTTAACGCATAGTGACAACAAATGATTCACATAAAAAGTGTGGTAATTTGGACACGTAAATGATTGAAACCCTTTGTACGCGTATCGTGTTTTATATATTTGAACACACAATGTTGACAGTGTGGTTGAGTTATCCAGACAAGTTACAAACCTTTCCCATTGTGTATTTTGAATTTCTTGTAAGCTTGTCTTCCTTGGTCACCCCATCAAGTGTTTGGCAACAATACAGCTTTGTGTATCGCACTCGTTTTATTGCGGCACATCGTAGACACAAGAACACGGCACGATTAATGGACCATGATCAATTGCAAGGTATATTATATCGTACAGAAAAGAAGAAAACAAATTATCTGGATTAAAAAAATATATACTCGGATATTTTATAATCTCTTTGCAATAAACTGGCTTCCAACAAAATAAAAAATAATACAATAATACAATTAATTTCTAAATCTCAATTATAATATTTCCAAATAGTGTTCATATATTTATTCCCGGCAAAATATTAGCATAAATTCAGTCACTCAAACAATCTTTTTGCTTTTACAAACTTTCTTGGCGGGAAATCTAGCTCCGCTCATTTTAGTTTTGTTTTGCTTAACATTTTCAGTACGATGACGTCTTATATACCGGTATATATATATATATATATATATATATATATATATATATATATATATATATATATATATATATATACTGTATATATAATCATACCTAACATTATATGATTGTATTCAGCTTAGGATGGATCTATCACAGTTCAAGCGTTTAAGTACAACAATTTCGAGCCCATTAATGTAACTTTGGTTGCAATTTTAGGTACCGTTAGACGATTGCACTCGGTTTATACTGAAATTATTGATTAGTCAAGTAGTTAGTCATTCCTGTGGAAAAGGGTATGGCTAGTTTCGGATTTCAGACTAACTACTGACTAACTCTCTTTGCAATTAACTAATGTGTGGGGTTTTCCATCAGTGGTCAAAATTGATAAGGTATATGAAGACGGAATAGAGTATGAACTTATATTAGTCAAGGACTCAAGCTCATTTAACCATAAAATAAATCGGTGGATAGTCTTTTTTCTGAAGACTGCGTGAAATCAGATAATCTCTGACTACTCATTATTAGCACACATATACTAGAATTTGGGACTAACATTAACGCCTCCCTGGACTATTCTAATATTTACTCTTTAGGAATACACACTCATAGCCAAAAGATATATTAATAAACTTATATATGTATTGGGGGAGACACTCGTTACAGGCAACCTACCTTGTGTCTCACTCACTCACACACTCACACACACACACACACACACACTCACACACACACACACACACACACACACACACACACACACACACACACACACACACACACACATAAACACACACACACATAAACACACACACACACACACACTAGCTAGATATTATACGTTTACACTTCTTTATATCAACGTGATAATACATTACTATATATTATCCCAAAAGCTTCAGTTTCATGAATGTATAACGTATATAATATGATTCGCTAGTGCACCCATTCAATTACAAAACATGATTAAATATTTGAGTTACCGTCAGGAGATTTCATTTATCTTAAAAACCATTCCGATACGATGATATTATTTAAATTGATTCAAGTAACCATAAGACGATATTTATATAACTTACAATTATTATATGGTCGTCAACGTGGTAAAATGATTTCACTTAACTCTCTAACTTTCGCAGATCCTTCTTAA
Organism: Paralithodes platypus; assembly: GCA_032716605.1. Lineage (NCBI taxonomy): Eukaryota > Metazoa > Arthropoda > Malacostraca > Decapoda > Lithodidae > Paralithodes > Paralithodes platypus. Next base: position 12,138,111 of record CM064525.1, on the reverse strand, counting down.
GCTGCACAAGATGGTACAATGTTGGTCGGAAGTAATTAGCCTAAGCCTTTCAAGACAAAAGGACGCCTTTCTTCATTAAATTCAGGTTATCATTAGACGACATTCTTCGGCTTAGGCAGGAATGTTAGAAGTCAGAGGAAATTTAGTGAATTACCAGAGGGCCTCCTATACCGAATATCGTCTAATGTTAGCCCGATTAGAGTGAGGAAACGCCCTTGTTTACATTAACGTAATTTCATCATATTCTGGTTGCTATTTGACGAATTGTATTAGTTTGTAATCTACCTATACGACTTAAAGGGTTAAGTATGATCTCAATCAACCCTCTTATTAACATAGGTCCTTTTTCAACTGCATAAATGTATCTAATGTAAGCCAGAATCGAAGGTAAAAAAGGCGTCATGGTGCTGAAAGGGTTAAATGGCCATCATCGTACTGTATAAGGGTTAAGGGGGGTCACCGGCTTTATTTTATCTTTCTCTCATTTTCTCTCTTTCCCTGGCTTGTATCCATTCGGCCCCATTCAGCAAACTGTTTTAAGACGTCTATCCCCATCCAGGTGTCGATTTCTTCCTGGCGAGCGATAGCGAGACAGCATTGTATGGAGAAATCCGGCTTCGCCGGAGAAATGTTTCTATCGAAAAATGTACAAATTTAGCTTGCTGTCAAAACAAAAACAAAAATATATATATATATGCTGGCTCGCTACCGCTCGCCAGGAAAATATTGACACCTGGATGGGGTAAACGTCTTATAACAGTAGGCTGAATGGGGCCGAATGGATACAAGCCAAAGAGAGAAAGATAAAACAAGCGAGGTGGGCTCCCTTAAGGATCACTCTCGAAATAATAGAACTTTATAAAAAATGGTTGTGGTATGACAGGTGACGCAAGGGAGGGATGATGGACCTGAATGTCAACGCTATTCATTACTGGCATGGCCTTATCGATGGGCACTTTTCTTTGGTATTTATTCGGCCCTCTCTTTCTCGTTGTATGTATGCATGTATGTATGTATGTAAGTATTCAATTTCTGCAGCGTAACCGGCTACCCAAAACAAGAACATGCTTAGCTCGAAGTACGATTTGTAATCATTAAAACTAAAATATATTACAACAAAATGCCCTAGACTCCACCCTTGTCTGGAAAAGCCACACCCCAAGGCATATTTGTGGATGTTCACAGACGCTCTGTTTTAGGAGCTCTTAAAGGGAGGTTTTTAGTATGTTTCCAGTAATCTTAAAATTTCACCCCCTTGACCCCCTTTCAAGATAAATTTGTACATTTTTCGATAGAAAAATTGTCCCGGCCGAAGGCCGGTTACTCTTAAATTACAGGCTTGCTATCGCTCGCCAGGATAAAATCGACACCTAAATGGCACAAAAGGTTTTAAAATTTACAGAATGGGGCGGACATTCTTAAAATCACCAAACTAATGGGGCATACGTCTTAAAATCTCAAAAGCAATGGGGCTAGACATGAGGGAGAAAGGGGTCAAGAAAAAAGTCCCTCAAGTGGAAATCTCCCCTTAAGTCTTAACGAGGTAGTGGCAGAAAACGATAAATTGACTCTCAGAAATACCTACTGAATATTAACCATTTGACATTTGTTTGAAGTGGTAAATGTTGCGAGGTGCATAGCTCGATAAATTTAGGTTTCTCTCACATACTCTCTCTCTCTCTCTCTCTCTCTCTCTCTCTCTCTCTCTCTCTCTCTCTCTCTCTCTCTCTCTCTCTCTCTCTCTCTCTCTCTCTCTCTCTCTCTCTCTCTCTCTCTCTCTCTCTCTCTCTCTCTCTCTCTCTCTCTCTCTCTCTCTCTCTCTCTCTCTCTCTCTCTCTCTCTCTCTCTCTCTCTCTCTCTCTCTCTCTCTCTCTCTCCAGACAATCACATCACGACCCCTGCATATCACTCAGAAAATATTGTGATCCCCTCATTGTTCATGATGCATATATTTCGCAAGTATGTTAAGCTGTTTTACGAATGCAATTTGATATACAATATAAACATGACCATATCAATAATTTGATATACAATATAAACATGACCATATCAATAATTTGATATACAATATAAACATGACCATATCAATAATTTGATATACAATATAAACATGACCATATCAATAATTTAAGGGGGGTCATCGGCTTTTTTTATTGTTTTCTATGCTTCTCTCTTTCCCTGGCTTGTATCCATTCGGCCCCACTCAGCCAACTGTTTTAAGACGTTTATCCCCATCCAGGTGTCGATTTTTTCCTGGCGAGCGATAGCGAGCCAGCATTGTATGGAGAAATCCGGCTTCGCCGGAAAAAAAATTCTATCGAATAATTTACAAACTTAGCTTGCTGTCAAAAACAAAATATATATATGCTGGTTCGCTACCGCTCGCCAGGAAAATATTGACACCTGGATGGGGGTAAACGTCTTCAAACAGTAGGCTGAGTGAGGCCGAATGGATACAAGCCAAAGAGAGACCTGAATCAATCTCGATGTTTGTATTTCCATAAATAAAATTGTATGAGGTCCTCGAATTGTTATGAGCGACTGTAGTGTAGAGTCAACACTATTATTCCACCAACAAAATGAAAGAAAATGTGTATGGAATCTAGAGAAATGGACGTTAAATCGACATATTTAATACGTACAACAAAATGTACCAGTCACGTTCGTTCTGTTAGCTTGGCGATTTTGAGACCTTTCGCCCCATTTTTTTCAATAATAAGACCTTTCGTGCCATTTAGCTATCGATCTTTTCATGGCAGGCGATAGCGAGCCTATAATTTTAGAAGGAACTGGCATTCGGCCGGCACATTTTTCTACCGAAAACTGTTCAAATTGATTTTGAAAGGGGGTGTAGTTTTTTTTTTTTTTTTTTTTTAACCTTGATGGAGGTCTAACGAGGAAACTAACAAATACATTTAATAAAGAAATATAAATGCCGAAAACCAAGTACTACCCCACCTCCTTAGAAAGTGCATGAGACAGTTACGGTCGGCCTATTGATGCCGACTGTACCCCCCCCCCCCCACGACCTACGAGCACAACCCCTCGTAAACCATACTGGAATCACTCGCCAACTGGCAATCTGCGGTGATAAAACACATTTGTGAATTTGTGATGTGTCTCGCTGGAGGTGTATAGTGGGCCGCAGAAATTCCACTCCTCTCCGTCATCTTGTACGTGGAAATATAAGGCGCATGGTTGAATTAAGAGTGCAGTTTCTTACGCAGTGGTTACTTCCACTAGTTTTCGTTTCTCTTTTCTGTCTTGAGAGTGAAGAGTGAGAAATGCCTTCGTTCTATTTATTTGTTTGGGTTGAATTTAGTTGTTTGCGTTTACTCGTTAACTATCATTTAATTTATTTGTCTTCCATGACAACGCAGCCATTTCCGTCAGATAGCTTATTTCTCATGTTTATTTCATCTACCCCAAGATTGTTTCTCTATCTATCTATGACTATCTATCTATCTATCTATCTATGACTGACTGACTGACTATCTATCTATCTAGCTATATATTGCCAGACTCCCCAATCCCAGAAGGGGTGGTCACGAATTAATCGCCTCCATGCTCTTACGTCAGCTAGCGCCCCTCCTCCCTCCCCACACCACTTTCACTCATATACCTCTCAACTCCATCCTTCCATCTCATTCTCGGTCTACATCTCCCTCTCTGCCCTTTTGACCGCGCTAGGATATTATTAACCCCTTGAGGATTATTCCGCATTTTGACAGTTTTATTCTGGCTATCTGTAGACGTTTTCATACAGTTTAGGAAGGATCTGTGGAGAATAATAGAGAAACGACTACCTCAATTAACCCTCTGACTTTCATATACCCTTCGAAATCTATATAAAATTGTCAAATAATAGCCAGAAGAGAAGATAAAATAAATGTGTAATCGTATCTTGAAAGGGTTAAAGAAGTTGTAAAAAGAGTTCGGTTCTGAGCTCAATAAATACTCACTGTTAATAATCAAAATATGATATATAATGCGTCATCTGATTGAAAGGGTTAATACAGAGAATAAGAAGATCTTTTGTTTGTGTTTGTGTATCTGTTAGGCCATTGTTAATATGCGCATTCGCAAAATTATGTAAATACTATTGGGTTCCTTGTTACGCACAAATAAGGACACTAAACCCTTTCAAGATCCGATTACGCTTTCTGTTTCTGTTTTCTGGCTATTATTAGACGATTTTATTGAGATTGGGAAGGGTATATGGCTGTCAGAGGGTTAATTGAGACAGTCTTTACCCTTCTACTTCCCACAGATCCTTCCTAAACTGTAAAAGTTAAATGATGAAACATATATATTGACTAACCATTTCCATATTTGATAGTATCCGGCTTAGGAAGAACTGATCGAAAGCAAAGAGCAAAATCATGGCCAAAATAATCTCCATGAAAACAAATCACTTGAAATAAAAAGGAGTATTAAGGGGAGATTTCCACTAGAGGGATTATTTTCTGGACACCCCTTCTCCCTCATGTTTAGCCCCATTGCTATTGATATTAAGACGTTCGCCCCGTTATTTTTGGCGATTTTAAGAACTTTCGCCCCATTTCTGTCAATTTAAGACCTTTCGTGCCATTTAGGTGTCGATGTTTTCCTGGCGAGCGATAGCGAGCCTGTAATGTAAGAGGAACCGGACTTTGGCCGGGAAATTTTTCTACCGAAAAAATTACACATTTATCTTGAAAGTGGTCTAAGGGGTGTAATTTTAAGTTTGATAGAGGTCTAGGGAGGAAACTAAAAAATAAATGTATGTATGTATGTATGTATGTATATACTCAGGCCCAATCCACACTTTTCCTTTTTTTTTTTTTTTTAATATATAAATAGACCCCCCAAAATTACCACTGTCCCCTTAACTGAACTCGAACTACTTCAGAACAACAAGTTTTGTTTTGCACTTTCCTTGTTGTTGAGGTAATAACCTGGAATAACCAGTGCCTGCTTTCACATAACCACCCAGTGATAACATGTAAGACAACTGGTTCCTGGCCTGTCATTACAGCTAAGTGGTTCAGGAGTTATTCTGTGCAGTATTACCGGGTATGACATCTGTACGCTACACTCAACACAATTTGTTAACTAAAGACACACGTTCATGCTTTATTTATATATATATATATATATATATATATATATATATATAATCCACTGTTCTATTATTTTCTCACTATATCGCCCCACTTGATATACTGTAATTATGTAATTACTTTTTCCCAGCATTAATTGTGATACACTACATGCCACCCTCACCGCAGTAGAAACAAAAAATGCACGCATGTTGTTTCTCATTTCTCCTCCACCCACATTATACTCACTTATTCACTCAGTTCTAATTGGAACATACTTCATTCCGATATCCGATATTGCAAATAGTTCTTCAGTACGGTAGAGCAGTTTACGAAGTACGGTAGTATTTTGGACATGTTGAAAAGAATGTACTGCACATTTTAAATATTTATCTATATATTGTTAATGTATTTATCTATCTATTTATCTATATATGTTATCACCCACTGCATCTCCTTGGAATGGACCGCAGATATATACAATATATTCCAAGAAACTCCCTTGTAACTCTCTCTCTCTCTCCTCCCATGCTAAGCTATATATATACCCTTGAGTCTCTTAAGGGAGCCCACCTCGCTTGTTTTATCTGTCTCTTCCTCTCTCTTTGGCTTGTATCCTTTCGGCCCCATTCAGCCTACTGTTTTAAGACGTTTACCCCCATCCAGGTGTCAATATTTTCCTGGCGAGCGGTAGCGAGCCAGCATATATATATTTTTTTATTTTGACAGCAAGCTAAATTTGTGCATTTTTCGATAGAAAAATGTCTCCGGATTTCTCCATACAATGCTGTCTCGCTATCGTTCGCCAGTAAGAAATCGACACCTGGATGGGGATAAACGTCTTAAAACAGTTGGCTGAATGGTGAAAACAACCCAGAGAAAGAGAGAAAAGGACATGGAAAAATCCGGTGACCCTCATTAACATTCAAGCCTCATCCTCTCCACAATGCTACATCAGAGCCAATATGCAAATGAGACAAGCTAGTGCAGATATCAGGCCGTTAATTCTTAGGGCCGATATATCTTGTTGATTTCCGGCCTAGCTAAGTGATGCATGGGCGCCACGTTCTCTCTCTCTCTCTCTCTCTCTCTCTCTCTCTCTCTCTCTCTCTCTCTCTCTCTCTCTCTCTCTCTCTCTCTCTCTCTCTCTCTCTCTCTCTCTCTCTCTCTCTCTCTCCTCTCTCTCTCTCTCTCTCTCTCTCTCTCTCTCTCTCTCCTCTCTCTCTCTCTCGCTCTCTCTCTCTCTCTCTTCTCTCTCTCTCTCTCTCTCTCTCTCTCTCTCTCTCTCTCTCTCTCTCTCTCTCTCTCTCTCTCCCTCTCTCTCTCTCTCTCTCTCTCTCTCTCTCTCTCTCTCTCTCTCTCTCTCTCTCTCTCTCTCCTCTCTCCCTCTCTCTCTCTCTCTCTCTCTCTCCCTCTCTCTCTCTCTCTCTCTCTGTCTCTCTATCTCCTCTCTCTCTCTCTCTCTCTCTCTCTCTCTCTCTATCTCTCTCTCGCTCTCCTTTCTTCTCTCTCTCTCTCTCTCTCTCTCTCTCTCTCTCTCTCTCTCTCACTCTCTCTCTACTCTCTCTCTCTCTTCTCTCTCTCTCTCTCTCTCTCTCTCTCTCACTCTCTCTCTCTCTCTCTCTCTCTCTCTCTCTCTCTCTCTCTCTCTCTCTCTCTCTCTCTTATCTACACTGCTTACCAACATCAAGTAGAACAGCTGATTTGGAGGCTCGTCACCCACACATACCTGTAAACATGGAGAACATCATTACTAACAAACGGTCAAAATAGAGGATAATGTTAATATCACTTTAAAAAGGGTAAATGAAATGAAATACATGAACAATTGAATGAAAACAAAAACTATATACATAACACATGTTTATATGTAACCGATTTCTTTATAGTTTCTAGTAGTGACACAAGCACTCAAAGGCACAATCTGTTGCTCGAATCCCCCCACCCCCCCCCACCCACACACACACACACACCAGACAGGAGACAGGAATTGGCTGTCGTCCAGTGCTCGTCTGTCAGTCTGAGATGCTGGTCTGAGAGGCTGTTTATAGTAAGGAGGTCAGGAGATGCTAATACCGGCTGGGTTACCAAATCAAGTATGAGAGATAGTAAATACAAGTCGAAAATCGCTAGAATAATGACACAATCTCACGAATATCACTAAAATGGCTCAAATCTCTAGAATATCGCTATAATTAATGTCGCTAATATATATACCTTTCGATCTAGCAGTAGGAAATTAGCTAAATTGGCAACGCTAGGTAGCACTAATATTTGGAAAGTATTGTTTATGAGTGTCTCGATGACTAAACGGATAGACGCTGCTGAATCACTCTGGTAGGCGTGTTTTCAACATAATTTACCTTCAGTCTAGTTTGTTATTCCAATGTAAAAAATGTAAAAGAGCCTGTAGTTTTGGAAGAAACCGGCCTTTGGCCGGTAAATTTTTCTAACGAAAAATGTACATTATATCTTGAAAAGGGACATTGGGGGTGTTTTTCTAAGCTTGATGGAGGTCTAGCGAGGAAACTAAAAAACAAAAAACAAAATATATATATACCGGTATACATATATACTGTATATACAGGGTATACCAAAAAATCCGCACCGCCCCCTTAAATCCGCATGTGTTTTCCCGTCCGCCCTCTTTCCGCTTCAGTGATCTCCTCTCCCGGGATTATGACTGATACATTTCTCTTAAGTCTGTGTGCGTGATTGGTGCAACTTGAGAAGAGCCCACCTCGCTTTTGTTTTCTCTTTCTCTCTCTTTGGCTTGTATCCATTCGGCCCCATTCAACCTACTATTTTAAGACGTTTACCCCCATCCAGGTGTCAATATTTTCCAGACGAGCGGTAGCGAGCCAGCATAGGCTATGTATATATTTTTGTTTTGACAGCAAGCTAAATTTGTAAATTTTTCGATAGAAAAATGTCTTCGGCGAAGTCGGATTTCTCCATACAATGGTGGCTCGCTATCGCTCGCCAGGAAAAAATCGACACCTGGATGGGGATAAACGTCTTAATACACTTGGCTGAATGGGGCCGAATAGATACAAGCCAGGGAAGGAGAGAAAGATAACAAAAAAATGTGACCCCCCCCCCCCCTTTAAGAAGAGCCCCTGAAAATTAAACGATAATAAAACAAATGGTCATCATAATATTAATCAACAAATAGTCATCATAATATTAATCAGAAAGAAAGCGTTAGTTTGGACGGGGATGCAATAGAACGTTGAATTCTTTACCATGAATAGTCCATCACTAAATTGTGTAGGTGTAAATTATTTTGTCTTGGGAGGAAAGTAAAGGCAATAATTAACCCCTTCTGTACCGGCGACGTCTTTTTAATCATAGTCTAGCTATATTTAGACGATTGTGTGCAGTTTAAGAAGGATCTGTGGTAGTAAAAAGCGTTTATTGAGATAGTTGGAAGCCTCTTGATTTCTGAATAAATAGATTGTAATGTGTGAATTTTGTTGAGGTAGGTCCAAAAGAACCAAAGGACCTGCTCAACTTTCTCCCCCTTGCTCCTGGTACCCGAGCTCAGCAATGTCAAAATATCATATTGTGTGTGTCTCCTCCTAAAATTGTAGGTTGTTTGTCTCAGTGTAAAATTGTATATTGTTTGTCTCCTTGCCAACCAGTATTGTGAGACTTCTTATATAATATTGGTTTGCTTAAGGGGAGATATTTAGTTTGCTACCTAGGCCTTCATCAAGCTTAACACAAATATCTCTAAAATATCTCAAATGTTCAAGACATATTTGTACATTTTTCGGTAGAAAAATGTCCCGGCCGAAGGCCGGTTCCTCTTAAATTACAGGCTCGCTATCGCTCGCCAGGAAAAACTCGACACCTAAATGGCACGAAAGGTCTTAAAATTGACAGAAACGGGGCCAAAGTTCTTCAAATCACCAAATTAATGGGGCAAACATCTTAAAATCTCAAAAGCAACGGGGCTAAACATGAGGGAGAAAGGGGTATAGAAAAATATCCCTCAAGTGGAAACCTCCCCTTAAAGGTGCTCGATATATTTTTAGATTTCTCTGCCATGATATTTTATTAGATTTGTCCGCCTATTTCTTTCTTTACAAGTTACATTTTGTGCAAATATGCAAAAATATTGATCGGTATTTTGGGGGAGTATCGAGTGTGTGGGTAATTGTAACGGTCTGTGAAGGAATAAGTACAGACATAGTATGTAAATGTTTATGTATGTGTACGTCTGCGTGGATATAAAATGTGTGTGTATATATATAATATTATATATATATATATATATATATATATATATATATATAATCTTGGTATGGGCCCCAGTTTGCCGTAAACAATTAGTATATATTTATAATCAAGTAAATATTTACGTTATATTCAAAACAATTCGTTCATGGTCTCTTAAAAAACACATGTAAAGGATTTTCCCTCTTTCTCTCTCTCTCTATATATATATACAGTATATAATATTATATTGTGAGTATTTGTGTCAACTGGATGTACTTCGACACTTCATATCTACAAACAAGGTTATCAAATTACCAACATACAAAGTTCCTGCTCTTCTTCAATCTGAAAAAATACAAGTAGTGAAATACTGCTTCTTCCTGTATTAGTTTATACTGCGTCATTTCCGGAGATTCCACACACACACACACACAACCACACACCCACACACACACACACACACACACACACACCCACAACCACACACCCACAACCACACACACACACACACACACACACACAACCACACACCCACACACACAACCACACACCCACACACACACACACACACACACACACACACACACACAACCACACACCCACACACACACACCCACAACCACACACACACACACACACACACACACACACACACACACACACACACCCACAACCACACACACATTACCATGTCCATTCACACCCACACCACACACACACATCCTAAACCCAGCTAATCACCATGCCGTTCACACACCCCAAGCACTACCACCAACGACGTGATGACATCCCAGTAACCCAGTACACACCCACACACACACACAGACACACACACACACACACACAGCCCATCACCATGCCACCCATAGCCCCCAAGCCCCACCACCAAAGACGTGTTACCAACCCAGTACCCAAGTCACATAAGGGGACCAAATGCAGCTGAGGGAAGGGGGATAGGAAAAAAGTAACCAGGGGGAAGGCACGTATTACCTTCGGAGGAAGGAAAAACACAGATAAAACAAAAAGGTCCATGTGCCTAAAGGCATCCTCCATTCATAAAATGTTTGTAACAACTGGATTTAAACATTTGTAGATTGTAAGTTTGTGGAAAGCAATTCGAGGGAAGTGAATTCCAAAGAGTAGTAGCTCTGGGGATAAATGAATTCTGATAAGCAGAAGTTCTGCATTGTGGAGGAGAAAGTGTAAATTCATGGGCGCTCTCAGCTGCCCTAGTTCTACGGGGAAAGATGTGGAGAGGCGGCACAATTGAAGCAATTCCTCGGAACAATTGCTGTGAAAATATCTGTAGAATAATGCAAGGGATGTAACGTTTCTTCGTATGGATAATGTAGGAAGGTCCTGTGTGATTGCAGGGTTATTGATTAATCTAATGGCTTTATTTTGAATTTTGTCCAACTGCCTCAATGCAACCACTCCACTTCCACCCCACAGAGGTGAACAGTAATCCATCTGAGAAGGCACATGACTTTTATATATTACGGCCAACTGCTCGTCAGTGAAGAATTCTCGAACTCTGTACAGGAGTCCCAATTTTTTAGAGGCATTCTTAGCAATGCTTCTAACATAATGTGTCCAGCTCAAGTTAGTAGTTAATGTTACACCGAGAATGTCAATACTAGGGGAAGTGGGAATATTTACATCATTAAAAAATATATGGGAGTCAGTGAGATTCTGTCGGTTAGAAAATTGAATGTACTTGGTTTTCTGTGCATTAAAGGAAACTAGATTCTTTTGTCCCCATCCATTAATTCTAGAAAGGTCCTGGTTCAGAGAAATTGCAGTGTTTATTTTTGAATTTATTAGATCGGGTTGGGTGAAACAATTGGTAAATGTGAAGGAACTGTGGAGTGTTGAGTCATCTGCGCAGGAATGTATTGGATTATGAGTGGTAGATATGAAATCATTGATATGAATGAGGAACAGAATTGGGGCCAAAACTGATCCCTGGGGAACACCAGCATTTATTGAGTGAAATTGAGAATAAAGGCCATCTACCATTACACGTATTTTTCTGTTATGAAGATAAGAAGAAATTAGTGGAACTAATGATGCAAGGCCGTAGTGTGACATCTTCGACAATAAGGATTGATGCCAGACTCTATCAAATGCCTTTGATAGCATTTGACCTGTATATCAACACGCTCGCTTTATGATTTGCTTCATTTATGGATCCCTTTCTCCCTCATGTTTAGCCCCACTTGTTCTGAGACTATAATATGTTGCTCTTAAAGTTTGGCGATTTTAGGACCTTTCGCCCCATTTCTTGGTCAATATTCAGACCTTTCGTGCCATTTAGGCATCGATATTTTTCCTGGCGTGTAATAGTGATCCTGATATTTAGTAGGAACCGGCCTTCGTATGAGTACAAACGAAAAATCTGGATCACTACCTTAGAGAGAGAGAGAGAGAGAGAGAGCGAGAAAGAGAGAATGTATGAATGCTCGTGTACTGAATAAGCGCCCGAGAAAGACTAATAGGGGGTGAAATTTACTAATACCGTATGTATATAACCACGGCCACGCACTTCTACCAGCACTCCAAGGACTATCAATATATAATGACTGTGCAAGACCAGGTGTGTGTTGACTTGCAGGTCTGGTTTATGGGGGGGGGGGGGGGGGAGGATCACAAGGGGTATATTATCGTCAATGTTCGACGGATACATTTGTCAAGCAACGTTTTGGAGATTTTCTACATTAACATCGGAAACTAGACTGAAAATGTTAGTGTCAAAAACTCTAATATAATTATATTTAAGAAACTGACAGAATAAAATATCGAAAAAAGTTGCTCATGTAATACTGGCTTTAGATATCCCCCCCCCCCCCCCTCCTGTGCTTGTCAAGGAAATACCTCGTAAAGAGCGGGAGGCGTATCATCTTTGGATAGTAAGTATTCCACTAGTATTTGCGCTGTCTTATTATATACAGAGCTATTGTACAACTAGGTCGCTCTCTCTCTCTCTCTCTCTCTCTCTCTCTCTCTCTCTCTCTCTCTCTCTCTCTCTCTCTCTCTCTCTCTCTCTCTCTCTCTCTCTCTCTCTCTCTCTCTCTATCTCTCTCTCTCTCTCTCTCTCTCTCTCTCTCTCTCTCTCTCTCTCTCTCTCTCTCTCTCTCTCTCTCTCTCTCTCTCTCTCTCTCTCTCTCTCTCGTTAAAAAATAAGTTATTGGATAAAATAGTCTGAGCTTCTTTTTCTAACACGGTTAAGCTATCAAGTCAATTGGACAAGGATGACACAAGAGCTATGTTGTTAATATTTCATCTGAGTTCAAAACTTAGTGGTCGATTTGTACTGATATCGTCAGCTAGACTGGCGGTGATTTGATGTAAATACAGACGCTAACACACAAGAAATGCTGATAAAATAAAGTGTCCCTGTAACTTAGTATTTGACGTAGGCTACAGGTACTACAGGTCCGATTTACGATATTAGTATAGGTTTTTAGGTGTTTGGGTTGGGGTATTGGCTGGGCCGAGAACGCATCCCCATTTACCCGATTAGTTTTAAGGTTTGCTAAACGAATTGTCTATTTAAGATCGGGTTTTCAGGAACGTATCGTCAGTGTATTGACTGCCTAGCATGTTGATAGTCTAGACTGAATGTATGTTGGTGAGTGGTGGTAAAAAACGGCCAGTCAGTTATCATATTTGGTGTGGTGATCAGAACTGGTTCGTTAACAGCATTTTTTGGTAAAAAGAGGAGAAAACGCTACTAATGAAAACTGGGTATGTTTTTCCTTAGGTAAAAGTACCAACTAGTTTAAACACTGATCATTAAGTTCAATTATTAACAGAAGAGAGTATATAATAATGAGGCCGAGATGCATAATAATATAGCCACTAATTGCCACTGGGCAGCCTCACTACTTTAATGTATTAAAAGTAATTACAACAGTGACCAGACGTGCAAGTATTTAACCCCTTCGGTACGATGACGTCTTTTTACCCTTGAATCTGGCTAGCAATAGACGATCTGTTGCAGTTTAAAAAGAACCTGTGCTATGCGGAGGGTTTATTGAGATCGCTTTTACCCATTTGAGTAATAGAGGTAGATTAAAAACTAAAGAAAATAGTCGAATGGTAACCAGAATATGATAAAAGTTACGTCATCGTGCTGAAGGGGTTAAGAGAGGCTTGGTCACCATCTACAATACTTCTTCTTTCCAGTTAAACAGAATGGGATGGGCCGGTTTTGTGGACCACTTTCTCCCTTATGTTTAGCCCCATTAGTTTTCATATGTTAAAATGTTTGCCCCATTAGTTAGTCGATTTTAAGACCTTACGCCCCATTTTTTCGTCAATATTTAGACCTTTCGTGCTATTTAGGTGTAGACTTTTTCCCTGGCGAACGATAGTGAGCCTGTAATGTTGGAAGAACCGGCCTTCGGCCGGGACATTTTTCTACCGAAAAATGTACATATTAATCTAGAAGGGGGATCTAATGGATGTGTTTTTTTTGTAATTTGATGGAGGTCTAGGGAGGAAACTAGAAAAAATAATGAATACATGCCAAAATCGCCCAAAACGTGAACCATCGCGTATTGCAAATACGTGAATCGGATAATTTATTCATGATTAACCCCTTCTGTACTGGCGACGTCTTTATACTTTTATGCTAGCTATATTTAGACGATTTTGTGTAGCTTAAGAAGGATCTGTGATAGCTAAAAGGATTAATTGAGATAGTTTTTAGCCTTTTAATTGGTAGACAACCTTCCTAAGCTAAATAAAATCGTCTAGTGTAGCTGCAACCAAGTAAAAAAAATACATCGTCGGTATGGAAGGGGTTAAGAGGCCGTCTGAAACCCTCCCACACCCAAGGCACTGAATTACCTAACCTAGCCAAACTTAAGATCAACAAAGATTTCATATATTGTCGATTTTGAGGTTTATTTACAGTTTAATTGATCTATGTGCCATATTTTACAAAGGATCTCTCTCTCTCTGATTGTGTATGTGTGTGAGTGAGTGAGTGAGTGAGTGAGTGAGTGAGTGAGTGAGTGAGTGAGTGAGTGAGTGTGTTGTGTGTGTGAGTGTGTGTGAATTATATCGTGTCACATACTCCATAGCTTAATTTACAGTACCATTGATCCCTGTGCCGTATTTTCCTCGGGTTTAAACACTCCCACACCACCACCTATATGCCGTTGTCTTGAGAGGAGGCACCCCGCTAGGCTCTATGTGGAGGGAACCTTATTTTGCAGCTCATTGTGGTGCTGTGGTAGGCTGGCTCTCTCTGCGGCTCGCGCGCGCGCTCTCTCTCTCTCTCTCTCTCTCTCTCTCTCTCTCTCTCTCTCTCTCTCTCTCTCTCTCTCTCTCTCTCTCTCTCATTCTCTATCTCTCTCTCATTCTCTATCTCTCTCTCTCTATCCGTCTATCTATCCATCCATCTATCTATCTCCATCCATCCATATCCATCTATCTATCTCCATGGTGAAATTTAGTGGTTCTCCTCACCCCTCACCCCTTTTCCATCCCTCAAGCTAGACCTCCCCATCGTAGCCTGTCCATGTGTTGACCTCACCAGCTGTTTCTTATAGAGAGAGCCCCTACAGTAAACAGTGATAGTCCTCCAGAGTCGTGTGTTTGTATTATCTTCGTTTTTATCTATCTATCTATCTATCTATCTATCTATCTATCTATCTATCTATCTATCTATCTATCTAGTGGAAATCTCCCCTTAATGAAGACTACAAACAATGGATTCATCTCTCGTTTGACATCCTGCATCCCTACTTCGCCAGCTGTGTCTTATAGAGATCCATCCCTATACTCAAAATCCTGACTGCCCACCAGGATTTTGTGTTCGGATTACCTTCGCTTCTATCAATCACTCTATCTATCCATCTATCTATCTATCCCTCTCATCACCACTCTCTATCAATATAATGTAGTGACTATAATACAAGTGCCTCTCTCCTTATCCCTCTCACTCCAACTCCCTATCAGTATATGTAATGAATCCCTCTTATCCCTCTCACTCCCACTCTCTAGTATATGTAATAAATCCCTCTTATCCCTCTCACTCCCACTCTGTCAGCATATGTAATGAATCCCTCTTATCCCTCTTACTCCCACTCTCTATCGGTATATATAATGAATCCCTCTTATCCCTCTCACTCCCACTCTCTAACAGTATATGTAATAAATCCCTCTTATCCCTCTCACTCCCACTCTCTATCAGTATATATAATGAATCCCTCTTATCCCTCTCATTCCCACTCCCTATCAATATGATGTAGTGACTATAATACAAGTACCTCCCTCTTATCCCTCTCATCCCCACTCCCTATCAATATATGTAGGAAATATTATAAAATTACCTCCCTCTCCTTATCCCTCTCATCACCACTCCTTATCAATATATGTAGTTAATATAATACAAGTGCCCCTTCTCCTTCCTTATCCCTCTCACTCCCACTCTCTTAATATGATACAAGTGCCTCCCCTCCTTATCCCTCTCACTCCCACTCTCAATCAGTATATGTAATGAAATCCCTCCAATCACCACTCCCTTCCTCCTCATCATCCCTCAACTCAGGCCTCTCCATCTGACCCTGTCCATAATTTGACCTCACCAGCTGTTTCTTAAGAGAGAGGCCCTACAATAAATAGTAATCTCTCTCTCTCTCTCTCTCTCTCTCTCTCTCTCTCTCTCTCTCTCTCTCTCTCTCTCTCGCCAGGGTTTTGTGTTAGTATTCTCTTCACCGACGCTTCCTGCTTTCAACGGCATCACTTGTCATTTTACCCTCTCTCTCTCATTTGTGTTCCTACTAGGGAGGTAGTTGTTTTTTCTGGACTCTCTTCTCCCTCATGTTTAGTCCCATAAGTTTTGAGATTTGTAGACATTCGTTCCATTAGTTTGGCGATTTTGACACCTTTCACCCTATTCATTTGCCAATATTAGGACCTTTCGTGCCATTTACGCGTCGATTCTTTCCTCGCGAACGATAGCAAGCCTGTAATTTTAGGACAATTTTTCTACCAAAAAAAATTACACATATATCTCGAAGGGGTTTAGGTGTTTTGTTTAAGCTTGATGGAGGTCCAGAGAGGAAACTAATAAATAAATAAATACATATATAAATAAACCAACAAATATATCTTACCCCCCTTAATTCATGTGTTCCTTTCTTCCATGAAACTTCTTACATTTCTCATTTTAGTCGTATTATTATTATTATTATTATTATTATTAGTAGTAGTAGTAGTAGTAGTAGTAGTAGTAGTATAATTATTATTACTATAATTTTTATTATTAGTATTATTATTATTGTTAGTCATCGTAATCTTCTGCATTACAATTATCATCTGTTGCCATAAATCTTTCTTTAACTCTTCTTCTTAGGTCTTATCTAGACATTAATCACTAACCAGTTATGAGATATATATTCAGTCAACAGCCTGGTTCATTTTGCTTATCATTCCCTTGGCATAATATTCATATAAATTTGAATATCTAAACTACTAATTATCATTAGCATAATTCACGTTCAATTTTGTCTGTTACTCATATCTCAAATCTTCGTAAGCCATTCTAGCCCTACACATGATTGTATATTTAAAATTATGAATTTTAATCCATTCTCTCTGCCTACTCAACCAGTTAGATGAGTTTAATTCACAGTGAGGAAAAATGTTAGAGTTTCAGTTGCTTGAAATATGATGGGACTGCATATATGAAAAGGCGTTAATTTGGCTCTCTTCTTCACTTTCTTAAGGGGAGATTTCCACTTCAGGGAGTTTTGTCTTGATCCCTTTCTCCTTCATGTTTGGCCCCTTTGCTTTTGACATTTAAAGACATTAGCCCCATTAGTTTGGCGATTTTAATAACTTTCGCCCCATTTGTCAATTTTAAGACCTTTCGTGCCATTTAGGTGTCTATTTTTTCCTGGCGAGCGATAGCGAGCCTGTACTTTAAGAGCAACCGGCCTTTGGCCGGGAAATTTTTCTACCGAAAAATGTACAAATTTATCTTGAAAGGGGCTCAAGGGGGTGTGATTTTAAGTTTGATGGAAGTCTAGGGGAAGCACTAAAAACCTCCCCTTAATCATTTATCTTTCTAGTTTTTGCTTGTGTTCATTATCTAACTCTTTGATGCCTGACACTGACCATATTCTACTAATATTTGATGGTGAACAGAGACACATTAAATATTATCGTTGTATATTAGTTTGTAAAGGCCATTGGTATATTAATTATAGACCCAGCTCTGTATGACAAACGGTGTACGAAGATAAGGTATTATTACGTTACTCTCAAACTTTCTTCTACTCAACAGCTGAGCTCTGGAACTCTCTCCCAGAATCAGTCTTTCCCTCTTCCTATGACTTAAATTGCTTCAAACTCCGTGTGTCCAGGCATTTTGGCTCGAACGTCCCTTGATTTTGGCCCTGTCACTCTTTCAACTATGGGGGAGGCACTCGCTATAGGCAGTTATGCCTTTTGCCTCCCTCAATCATATAGAAAAGAAAACCAAATTAAGGGCGGGTGACCTGTTTTTTTTATGTTTCTCCTTTTCTCTCTTTCTCTGGCTTGTATCCATTTGGCCCCATTCAGCCTACTGTTTTAAGACGTTTATCCCCATCCAAGTGTCAATTTCTTACTGGTGAGCGGTAGCGAGCCAGCATATTTTGTTTGTTTGTTAGACAGCAAGCTAAATTTGCACATTTTTCGATAGAAAAATTTCTCCGGCGGAGCCGGATTTCTTCATATAATGCTGGCTCGCTATCGCTCGCCAGGAAGAAATCGACACCTAGATGGGGATAAACGTCGTAAAACAGTAGGCTGAATGGGGCCGAATGGATACAAGCCAGAGAAAGAGAGAAAAGGACAGAAATAACAAAAAGCAGGTCACCCCCCTTAACCCCTTCAGCACCATGACGCCTTTTTACCTTTGATTCTGGCGAAATTTGACGGTTTTATACATTATAAGGACCCATATTATTAGGAGGGTTAATTGAGATCTGATTTACCCCTTTGAGTAGTAAAGGTTGATTACATGCGTCTAATGGTATTACAAATCGTCTAATGGTAACCCGAATATTATGACAATTATGTAATGGTGGTGAAGGGGTTAATAAATACAAGATACATGCTTAGGTCTCTATCTAAGGTGGGTGACCTGCTTTTTGTTCTGTCCTTTTCTATCTTTCTCTGGCTTGTATCCATTTGGCCCCATTCAGCCTACTGTTTTAAGACGTTTATCCCCATCTAGGTGTCAAATTTTTACTGGTGAGCGGTAGCGAGCCAGCATATTTTTTATTTTTGTTTGACAGCAAGCTAAATTTGTACATTTTCCGATAGAAAAATGTCTCCGGCGAAGCCGGATTTCTTCATATAATGCTGGCTCGCTATCGCTCGCCAGGAAGAAATCGACACCTAGATGGGGATAAACGTCTTAAAATAATTGGCTGAATGGGGCCGAATGGATACAAGCCAGAGAGAGAGAGAAAAGGAGAGAAATAACAAAAAGCAGGTCACCCCCCTTAAGTTTGTTTCCCATTGATTTCACTTGCTAATACATTTAACACCCACGTATGTGCTGAGCTATTCGTTTGACTTTGTAATTAACTTTAGTAATATTATGTACAGTATATATTTATTTACGTTTTTATATATATAAAATGTTGTCTTTATATATATTTTTTGTTTTTTTTATTTATTTATTTATTTTATTTATTTATTTATTTTTTTGCCACAGAAGAAGTATTCTGAACAGACATTTCCCAAGAAATGCTTACAACACCATTCTTTCAATTAAGTGTATTGCTTGGTCAACTCTAGTTCTATTTTTCACTGCCTTGATCAACTTAAAGCCCTGATCCACGACCAATGCTATTGGGTGTATTGAGTTTAGATTAACGTCAGTCAAAAAATATTAGGTCAAGAGAATGAGTTCAAATTAAATAACGACAAGTTAATTAGGAAAACAAATGTTGGAACAATGTATAGAGGTTAAACAAAATTAAGTAAGCTACGGTAATTGAGGACGCATTTGTACCTAAGTTTGGCTATCATTGGACAAGGTTACTCAGGTTTGGAAAGCCCCCTAGGAATGAAATGGCTAAAATTGATATCATTCAACCCTCTGACTCCCACAATTCCTTCCTAAACTGAATATAATCGTCTATTAATAGCCAGAATAAAGGGAAGACATGACTCGAGAAGTGTCCGGCACTTAATAGCCTCTATTAAGGGGACGGTGGCGGTTTATTTATTTATTTATTTATTTATATTTGGGGGGGGGGGGGGGCTATTAATTAATTTATTTGTTTAGTTTCCTCGCTAGACCTCAATCAAGCTTAGACAAACACCCCCTAGACACCATAAATAATCATAAACACCAAGAAATAGATCAAACAAATTGATAGCCTGAAACAGCGAGAGTGTATCCGGCAAGTAAACAAGCATAAAATTAAGGGGGGCAACCGTTTTTTGTTTAATCTTCCTCTCCTTTTCTCTATTTCCCTGGCTTGAAAATCCATTCGGCCCCATTCAGTCAACTGTTTTAAGACGTTTATCCGCATCCAGGTGTTGATTTGTTCCTGGCGAGCGACAGCGAGCCAGCATTGTATGGAGAAATCCGGCTTTGCCGGAGAAATTTTTCTATCGAAAAATGTACAAATTTAGCTTGCTGTCAAAACAAAACATATATATATGCTGGCTCGCTACCGCTCGCCAGGAAAATATTGACACCTGGATGGGAGTAAACGTCTTTAAACAGTAGGCTGAATAGGGCCGAATGGATACAAGCCAAAGAGAGAGGGAGAGAAAGAGAAAAAATAAGCGAGGTGGGCTCCCTTAAACAATAGTAGGCAAGGTTAAATGTAAGGCGAAAGCATTAAAGTCTATATATATTGTCGCAAGAACAAAATTACCTACTTTATAATTATCGAGGATTAGTGATACATTTAAACTTTACGAAAAATATGAGATTATGTGTTATCAATATTGGAGACTATCAAGATGATTTCAGTTATTTATTCATAATTATTATTACCGGTATTATTATTATTATTATTATTATTATTATTGTTATTTTATTTTATTTTTTGTTTTTATTACCGGTAACATTGGTGTTGTTCTTGTTGCAATTATTGTTGTTATCATTATAATTAATTATGATTATTGATATCATTAGTAGTAGTATTATTATTACTATTATTATTATTACTGTTATTATTAATTATGATTATTATTATTATTATTATTATTATTATTAGTATCATATGCACAGAGGCGAAGGATATCATGCCTGCACAAACTGAACAAGCTCGACTGCCTTCTTTTCCGACTCGTCCCGTTCACCTTACTTGAAACATTATATTAAGGGGGTCACCGTTCTTTTGTATCTTTCTCTCCTTTTCTCTCTTTCTCTGGCTTGTATCCATTCGGCCCCATTCAGCCAACTGTTTTAAGACGTTTATCCCCATCCAGGTGTCGATTTCTTCCTGGCGAGCGATAGCGAGCCAGCATTGTATGGAGAAATCCGGCTTGGCCGGAGAAATTTTTCTATCGAAAAATTTACAAATTTAGCTTGCTGTCAAAACAAAAATACAAATATGCTGGCTCGCTACCGCTCGCCAGGAAAATATTGACACTGGAATGAGGGTAAAAGTCTTAAAACAGTAGGCTGAATGGGGCCGAAAGGATACAAGCCAAAGAGAGAGGGAGAGAAAGAGAACAAAAAAGCGAGGTGGGCTCCCTTAATGGAGAAATAAATAATCATAATTTATCAACGGTGGAGGGAGGAGGGTTGGCATTGAAAGTGAAACGGAAAGTTGAAGTGGAGATGTATTCACTTGTGTCGATTTCAGTATTCGGAAAGTTAATCATTTACTTCATTATATTTTGTTCTATTGCTATCATCTATCTTGTATCACTTGTATGCCACATATTGCTATCATAAGAACATAAGAACATAAGAAAATAGGAGTCTGCAAAAAGCCGATCGGCCCATACAAGGCAGATCATCTATCTTGTATATCTTGTATGCCACATATAAGTTTCAGTTACTCTATTTTATGTAGTGTTGCCAATTTAGCTACTTTTCCGCTAGATCTAGAGGTATTAACTTCGATCTGGAGACAAATTTGTACATTTAGCGACATGAATGCTAGCGATATTCTGGAGATTTGAGCCCTTCTAGAGTGATATTCTGGAGATTTGAGCCCTTCTAGAGTGATATTCTGGAGATTTGAGCCCTTCTAGAGTGGTATTCCAGATATTTGTGGCATTATTCTAGCGATTTTCGGCTTATATTTACTATCTAGCGGACTTGATTTTATGTATATATATGATTATGGTCGCTATCTGCTATTAATAATGGTGTTTTCTATTCAACAGGTATGAGTGTGATGGTCCCCGGGATATAAGCTACTGATGTGCTGCTTGTGGGTAAGCAGTATCACACTAACTTACTCAAACTATTATATTTAACTTAGTTAAGAAGTATGTACTTTTATAAATTGATTTAGAGATTTATTGATTTATTTTTGCATGTGTATGAGATAAGAGGCAAAACTGCCTGAAACAAGTACCTCCCCCTAAGTTGAAACAGTGACAGAGAGCCAAATTAAAGGTACGTACGTTGGAGTCAAAATGTTTGGACACGCGGAGCTTGAAGCAGTCATAGAATGAAAGAAAGACAGACTGAGGGAGAGAGTTCCAAAGCTCACTTGTTTAGTAGAAGAAAAACTGGGAAAATCGGTCCAGTCTTGGGTTAGAGAGCTAGACAGAATAGGAGTGGGAGTATGTTGAAAGCCGTGTGCCCCACACTTTCTGTCTTAAGATAATGAAAACAATAAAAGCGTCATTAAATTTAAAGTCACAATTGTATTATAGCTTAAGTGTACGTCCGTCTTCGGTAACGAATTTTTTCTTGGCTAACCAAAACATTGTATTAAAACAAACTAAGTGGGCAGGAAAACCTAATTAAGCAAACCTACTGGCCTTGAGGAGGGGATTGATTCCATCATGCTTTAATAATAACACCCTTCTACATAAATCTGTCAATTTTTCGTAGAAATATTGGCCCGGCCGAAGGCAAGTTCCACCTATACCGTAATACAGTCTCGTTATCGTTTGTCAGGAATAAAATGACACGTAAATGGCACGATAGAGTCTTTATATTCGCCATAAAATGGGGTGAATGGTCACAAATTCGCCAAACTAATGGGGCGAACGTCTTGAAACCTCCATACTAATGGGGCTAAACATGGAGAAAAGGGGGTGGGGAACCTCCCCTTAATTATCGAACTAGGACATCTGTAGATAACTAGAAAGTGACAAATACATTATATAGGTAAATGTACAGTAGATGCATTCACACCCAAACTGATACGCAGATGACGAGATATATTTGTTCACCAAATTACATACCGGTACTAGCAAAGATAACATAATGCAAAGCTGCAAATTTGTAGGTCACATATTTTATCGTCTTACAAAGGAGTGAAAGGCTATATTTAAAATGGCTTCTCCAAAATTAGGAAAGATTGAAATAGAAATAAAAAAAATAAAAATAAATGAATAAGCCAATGTAAGTATATTTACTGGGATACTTTAGTTAACATGCCCTTGTCTCACTTGCCTTGGTTTAATTTACTAGCACTTCCTGAACAACAAAGTATTCAACATAATTATTTCACTAATTTGACCCCTGAGTCCTTCCTGATTCTAAATATTCAAATGTCCGGGTATTATCTTAATCTATATATTTACGATGACGAGGACATGAAGAAATCGGGTTTATAAGGGGGACGTACAGGTAGTTACTTTTTCTCCCTCATTTTAACCCCATTCGTTTTAATAATTCAAGACGTTCGTTCCATGAGTTTGGCGATTTAAAGACTTTTCACCCCATTTCTTTGTCAATAATAGGACCTTTCGTGCCAGTTAGGTGTCGATATTTTCCTGGCGAGCGATAGCGAGCCTGTAATTTTAGGAGGCACCGGCCTTCGGCCAGGACATTTTTCTACCGAAAAATGTACAAATTTATATCGAAGGGGGGTCTAGGGGTATGTTTTGATTTGTATTGTATTAGTTGTATTTGTTTTTTGTTTTCTTTTCTTTACTTGGAGGTCTAGCGAGGAAACTATAATATGAATACACAAACAATGTATTCGACCCAAAAATACACAAACAATGTATTCGACCCAAAAATACACAAACAATGTATTCGACCCAAAAATACACAAACAATGTATTCGACCCAAAAATACACAAACAATGTATTCGACCCAAAAATACACAAACAATGTATTCGACCCAAAAATACAAACAATGTATTCGACCCAAAAATACACAACAATGTATTCGACCCAAAAAATACACAACAATGTATTCGACCCAAAAATACACAAACAATGTATTCGACCCAAAAATACACAAACAATGTATTCGACCCAAAAATACACAAACAATGTATTCGACCCAAAAATACACAAACAATGCATTCGACCCAAAAATACACAAACAATGTATTCGACCCAAAAAATACACAAACAATGTATTCGACCCAAAAAATACACAAACAATGTATTCGACCCAAAAATACAAACAATGTATTCGACCCAAAAATACACAAACAATGTATTCGACCCAAAAATACACAAACAATGTATTCGACCCAAATAAACCCCCTACCCCCCTTCTCATTTTAGAAAGAATCAAATGATACTCTGTGTATAACGGCCATGGTAGTAGTGTGAGGGGGATAAAAACAACCATTCTCCATATTATGCACAAGTTGGCTCTTTAACCCCGTCAGCACGGTGGCGCCTTTCTATCCTTTAATTCTGGCTAAACTTAGACGATTTTACGTGCTTAAGAAGGACCTATACTGTATGTTATTCAGAGGATTTGCTGAGATCGTATTTAAGGAGAGGTTTTTAGTGTGTTTCCTAGACTTCCATCAAGCTTGAAATTACACCCCCATGACCCCCTTTCAAGATATATTTGTAAATTTTTCGGTAGAAAAATTTCCCGGCCGAAGGCCGGTTCCTCTTAAATTACAGGCTCGCTATCGCTCGCCAGGAAAAAATCGACACCTAAATGGGACGAAATGTCTTAAAAGTTACATAAATGGGGTGAAAGTTCTTAAAATCGCCAAACTAATGGAGCGAACGTCTTAAAATCTCAAAAGCAATGGGGCTAAACATGAGGAAGAAAGGGGGTAAAGAAAAAAAATCCCTCGAGTGGATTATCTACCCTTAACCTGAGTCCTTGAGGTAGATTACAAGCCAAGGAGCTTCGTTTAATGGTAACCATAAATGAGGAAGATTAAAGCATCGTAACCCCTTCAGCACGATGAGGTCATTTTCGTCATATTCTGGTTATCATTAGACGATTTTATTTGGGTTATTATGTACTTCTAGGACTCAGAAGGGGTAAATTCGATCTCAATACATCCTTCGAATAACATAGGCCTTCCGTAAACTGCATACAATGATCAAGTAAAAGGTCATAAGGCGTCTTATTGCTGAAGGGGTCAAATGGAGATGAGCCGGTTTTTCTTAGTCTATTAATTCATGTATTCCTTCATTACTTATCTTCCTCGCTAGACCTCCATCAATCTTTAAAAAAACCCACTCCGTAGACCCCCCCCCCCTTCAAAATATATTTTTATATTTTTCGGTAGAAAAATTTCCAGGCCGAAGGCCGTTTCTTCTTTAAGTTTCAGGCTCGGTATCGCTCGCCAGGAAAAAATCGACATCTAAATGGCACGAAAGGTCTTAAAATTGACAACGAAATTGGGTGACAAGTGTTCAAATCGTCAAACAAATTGGGCGACGTCTTAAAATCTCAAAACTAATGGGGCTAAACATGAGGGAGAAGGAGAGCCAGAAAACCGACCCATCTCCCCTTAAGGCATTTGCTCTTGATTAATGTTGATAAGAGCGAGCCAAGGACAGCACAGCAGAATTAAGGGGAGGTTTTTAGTTGATTCCCTAGACTTCCATCAAGCTTAAAATTACTCTCCCTTGACCCCCTTTCAAGATAAATTTGTACATTTTTCGGTAGAAAAATTTCCCGGCCGAAGGCCGGTTCCCCTTAAATTACAGGCTCGCTATCGCTCGCCAGGAAAAAATCGACACCTAAATGGCACGAATGGTCTTAAAATTGACAGAAATGGGGCGAGGGTTCTTAAAATCGCCAAACTAATGGGGCAAGCGTCTTTAAATCTCACAAGCAATGGGGCTAAACATGAGGGAGAAAGAGGTTCAGAAAAAAATCCTCCAGGTGGAAATCTCCCCTTAATGTTGACAAGAGCGAGCCAAGGACAGCACAGCAGAATTAACTTCATCAATATACGACTATCGTCACGTTGTGTTGTGACATATATACCATTATTAGTGCGGATATATTAAAGGGGAGGTTATTAGTCTGCTCTCTAGACCCCCTTCAAGCTTAAACAAAATACCCAAGATCCACCTTTCGAGATAAATCTGTACATTTTTCGGTGGAAAAATGTCCCATTCTTGAAATTGAAAAATGTACCTGCATTAGTTCATAAAATAAGTACATCATAATATATTTGATAGTGCATGAAATTACTAATGAAGGCGTGCAGAAATACACAACCAATTCAACCCCTTACAAAGTAGTGCATTTAGAGAAAACAAAAGTGAACGTGCGCAATATATTTAATACCTCTAATGAAAATGAAACCCAGCAACATAGTGTGTACATGGATCCAACGGTAACTGAACAATACCAAGTGAGCATGTAAGCGTGTAGCCAGATCTATTATTATATACCTCATGACCAACCACCTCACTTGTTCTCCTTGGTCAGCCGGTAAATATCAACTGGTCATTAAATAAGGTTTGTCTGTCGCAAGAAAGTAAGTCGTAAATGGAGAATGTATTAAGTTACGAATAATAGAAGCGGATAGATACATGACCAAATCAGAATGTATCAAGTTACGAATAATAGAAGCGGATAGATACATGAACACATCAGAATGTATCAAGTTACGAATAATAGAAGCGGATAGATACATGATACATAGGTACATAGATACATGATAGATACATGAAACAATCAAAACCTTTCAATAGAATTATGAATGCATGTACAAATTTGAGGGGCACTTCGTAGAGTACATATCTCCGCCTATGCTCGCTGGTTCTTTACCATTAATATCATAGGCGGTAGTCGTATATTGACGGAGAAGATACAAATTGCAGGTTCGCTAGTGCCTGCTACAAAGATCGACACCTAAATGGCATGAAAGGTCTTAAGGGGAGAAATCCACTTGAGGGACTTTTTTCTTGACCCCTTTCTCTCTCATGTCTAGCCCCGTTGCTTTTAAGATTTTAAGACGTTCGCCCCATTAGTTTGGCGATTTTAAGAATTTACGCCCCATTTTGTCAATTTTAAGATCTTTCGTGCCATTTAGGTGTCGATTTTATCCTGGTGAGCGATAGCGAGCCTGTAATTTAAGAGTAAGCGGCCTTCGGCCGGGACATTTTTCTACCGAGAACTTTACAAATTCATCTTGAAAGGGGGTCTGGGGGGTGACATTTTAAGCTTGATGGAGGTCTAGGGAACAAACTAAAAACCTCCCTTTACATATACCCTTCCCCCATTTAAATGTGTCCACCTAATCAGCCTTACATAAGACTTGCAAACTTAGTGGACATAGCAAAACAAAACCACGCTAGCACCCTTTGCACAGTTAGGAAGAGGGTTTTGGTCCTAGTCTACATACCGTACTTGATCTTGGGTATACTTTTTGTCTCTTTATACTTTGTCGAGCCATACAATCCATGACCTTTATGATGTCCTGGGGAGCAACCTTGGGCCCCGGGAACACCCACGCCACAGGGGACAATGGGGGAGGTGGATATATGGGTGGGAGGGGGAGGGGGTGTTAATAATTGATCCACTTTTTGGTAACCCTCATGACCGGCTTTAATGTGTGTGTGTGTGTGTGTGTGTGTGTGTGTGTGTGTGTGTGTGTGTGTGTGTGTGTCTGTGTCTGTGTGTGTGTGTGTGTGTGTGTGTGTGTGTGCGTGTGCGTGCGTGCGTGCGTGCGTGTGTATGTCTGTGTGTCTGTCTGTGTGTCTGTCTGTGTGTCTGTCTGTCTGTATGTCTGTATGTTTGTCTGTTTGTCTTTTCACATGTACGTACGAGCAAATGTTGTGTATAATTATATAAGATCTAAACAAATAAAACCCAAATCATCTACATATCAAGAATGGACAATAAACAAGACCAACATGAGATAAGCAACAGCAACTAGAACAGATCAAGGAAAACTAGTTACATTTATCCAGCTAACAAAATAAACTTCCCATCGTAAAAAACAACAAAAATAAAAAAATAAATATATATATATACCGTATATCATGAACAAGTGGAGGTTGGTGGAGGTGGAGGTTGGTGGAGGAGGAAGTAGGAGGAGGTTGGTGGAAGTGGAGGTTGGTGGAGGTGGAGGTAGGAGGAGGTGGATGTGATTGGTGGAGGTTGGTGGAGGTGGACAGCAGAAGGACGACGGGAACAGAATGGAAGAGACAGTGGGAGACAGAGACGGGAAATAGCACGATGGCACGGATTATAAAAACAGCTGAGAGAGGTGTGCGAATAAAACAGCTGAGAGAGGTGTGCGAATAAAACAGCTGAGAGAGGTGTGCGAATAAAACAGGTGAGAGAGGTGTGCGAATAGGAAGGGGGTGAGAGAGAGAGATATAAGGCAAGGGAATAGAGAAGTATCATAACAGCGAGTTAGTAAAGTTTATATTAAGTTCACTCCCAACACCAAACGCCTCCCAAAGAAATTAATGAAAGCAAACTTGTCATCCACCGGGATTCGAACCTGGGTTACCACATACAAGAGAGAGAGAGAGAGAGAGAGAGAGAGAGAGAGAGAGAGAGAGAGAGAGAGAGAGAGAGAGAGAGAGAGAGAGAGAGAGAGAGAGCGATGAGAGAGAGAGAGAGAGAGAGAGACAAAGAGAGAGAGAGGAGAGAGAGAAAGAGAGAGAGAGAGAGAGAGAGAGAGAGAGAGAGAGAGAGAGAGAGAGAGAGAGAGAGAGAGAGAGAGACACACACACACACAGACAGACAGACAGACAGAGAGATAATTACGACAGTGAACGGCGAGGAAGGACATTAGGCACTGGTAACAAACAGAAGGCACCGCCTCGGGAAAAACACCAAACAATTGAAACATGCAAACAAAATAACGTTACTATAAAAAACGTTTGTGATAATGTTAGCGGCCCCACCTCCATATTGGGCATAATGCAAGTGACCAAGGTTTAGTTCCGCGTATGGTCGTAATAGTACACCAGGGGACTATTATTACCGTTATTACACTGCCTTCAATAATAGTAGCGTACTCGTAGACTATTATTACAGCTGTTTTAATCAGATGACGATGTTATTATTACTCGGTTTATTACTCGGTTTATTACTCGGTTTATTACTCGGTTTATTACTCGGTTTATTACTCGGTTTATTATCAGCTGACGATAAATTGAATCCCTTAGCAGCTAATTTCTCGACACTTAAAAGGAAAAATATGAAATGACTATGTCTCACTATCATATGAGACCAAGTTGTATATAATTAGCACCATATTTCACGACACAATCTTCAAAATAACTGATAAATCTTGATGGGAACTTTGCAATTTACCGTCAGTTGAAAAGAAACAGGGTATAGTTCTCCGCCAACAAAGTATATTTCAGACCTGCCTCAATACAATACTGCAAATACTAGTTGCCTTACTATTACAACCTCTGTTAATAATAATACCGATACTAGCTGAGCAACACCCATGCTTTATTATCTTAAGGGGAGATATCCACTTGAGGGATTTTTTTCTAAACTCCTTTCTCCCTCATGTTTAGCCCCAATGCTTTTGAGATTTTAAGACGTTCAGCCCATTATTTTGGCGATTTTAAGAACTTTCGCCCTATTTATGTCAATTTTAAGACCGTTCGTGCCTTTTAGCTGTCGATTTTTGCCTGACGAGCGATAGCGAGTCTGTAATTTAAGAGGAACCGGCCTTCGGCCTGGACATTTTTCTACCGAAAAATGTACAAATTTATCTTGGAAAGGGGTCTAGGGACTGTAATTATAACCTTGATGGAGGTCTAAGGAACAAACTAAAGACCTCCCCTGAAGAAGAATCTCTAGGAGTCAAGAGGGTTATTAGAGGTTCAACCGGAGCTAAGTGCAATCGTCTGATAGTAGAAATATTCAATTAGAAATTAGAAATATAATGGATATGAACTAAAAGTGATTCAATACATTATCGACTTGTAACTGTAATTACCATCTCTCTCTCTCTCTCTCTCTCTCTCTCTCTCTCTCTCTCTCTCTCTCTCTCTCTCTCTCTTCATTGCAAGGTCTGCTTCCATTCTTTAATTTGCTGTACCGACTTGTAATAGGATGGACGGGTGGAATGACAAGGGAAATGCCAGAGAGAGAGAGAGAGAGAGAGAGAGAGAGAGAGAGAGAGAGAGAGAGAGAGAGAGGAGAGAGAGAGAGAGAGAGAGAGAGAGAGTGTGAGTGAGTGAGTGAGTGAGTGAGTGAGTGAGTGAGTGAGTGAGTGAGTGAGTGAGTGAGTGAGTGAGAACAAACAAATCAAAGACACAAACAAACACACATACAAACAATCAAACAATCAAACAAACACACACAAAAACAAACAAACAAACCCCCTTGATTGTTGTCAGGCCGAGATAGCAGGATAACTCGGCCCACCATGTTAAAGGTCGTGACGGTAAACAAAAACAAACTGACAGTGAGACAGACAGACAGACAGACAGACAGACAGACACGATAGCTTACCTCACACCATACATAGACAAACACCGCAGATAGATAAATACCACAAATAGACATACACTATAGAAACCATAGACTAATAGACACCATATATTGACAAACACCATAGATTAACAGACACCATAGCTAGATGTATATAAACTATATCAACCAATCAATTAACTATAGATTGACATACACCAAAGCTAGTCTATCACCATAGATAGACACCATAGATTGACATAGATACTATAGACTGACAGACATATACACAAAATATTAACGACAGACAGACACATAATAAAATTATTTTTTCCATTCCATTCAACAACAACAACAACACCCACTCGAGCAATTACTGGTCGAGACAGTCGTGAGGGTAAATAATAGCATCCACAGACAGACAGACAGACAGACAGACAGACAGACAGACAGAGAGAGACAATGATACAGGTGGTCAGGTCGAGTTCTAGACGGCTACCTGGACCCGGCACCAGCAAAAGTCGTGACTGTCAACAAAAAGTCGTGACTGTCAACAAAAAGCAGCCCCCACCCACCGCCAGACTTACCGGTGGTACAGTTAAGACACCACCAGTTACTTAACACCCAGCTTAATTGAGCGAGAGAGAGAGAGAGTGTGTGAGTGAGTGAGTGAGTGAGAGAGTGAGAGTGAGAGTGA
The DNA here is from genome assembly GCA_032716605.1 of Paralithodes platypus. Taxonomy (NCBI): domain Eukaryota; kingdom Metazoa; phylum Arthropoda; class Malacostraca; order Decapoda; family Lithodidae; genus Paralithodes; species Paralithodes platypus. Next base: position 12,107,322 of record CM064525.1, on the reverse strand, counting down.
GAGTGTGAGTGTGTGTGTGTGTGTGTGTGTGTGTGTGTGTGTGTGTGTGTGTGTGTGTGTGAGAGAGAGCGAGAGAGAGAGCGAGAGAGAGAGAGCGAGAGAGAGAGGAGAGAGAGAGAGAGAGAGAGAGAGAGAGAGAGAGAGAGAGAGAGAGAGAGAGAGAGAGAGAGAGAGAGAGAGAGATAGAGAGAGAGAGAGAGAGAGAGAGAGAGAGAGAGAGAGAGCGAGAGCGAGAGAGAGAGAGGGGGGGGGGGGTGCATAATGATCAATGTTGCCATGTGGCTTAACAAAAACAAGCCACTCACCAGTTAAGGGCAAGGTAGTCGCTTTTCGCCCTCAGGTTTAGTCCCATTAGCTTTCAGATTATAAGACGCACTTTCCATTGTTTTGGCGATTTAAAGACCTTTCGTCCCATTTCTTTGTCACTGTAAAGAACTTCCGTGTCATTTAGGTGTCGATTTTTTCCATGCGAGTGATAGCGAGCCTGTAATTCTAGGAGGAACCGGCCTTTGGCCGGAACATTTGTCTACCGAAAAATGTACAAATTTATCTTGAGGGGGGGGGGGGTCTATTGGGTGCTTTTATAAGTTTAATGGAGGGCTAGCGAGGAAAGTATAACATAAATAAATTAATATACAATATAGTTAAAAACAACGTAATACCCCCTACCTCCCTAAAGCACCACACAGTTACTTTAATACCCAACGTAATACCCCCTACCTCCCTAAAGCACCACACAGTTACTTTAATACCCAACGTAATTGGATAGTACAAAACACAACTTAACCACTAACTTAATTGCAGAGTAGATAAAAAATACAAAAATCCTGTTCAGACCATGTTTTTAACCCACTGGCTTCAATTAACCCTTTGGCTACTAGGCTTGCTGGTCGGTTTGCCTTCAGATTTGTTTACTTCTGAGGCTCGTCAAAACTCGAGTACTTTCATCCTTATGGTAAGCCATTTGGAGTAGGTTATTTATTTACGTTTTGTTTTGTTTTCTTCGCTAGACCTCCATCAAGCTTTATAAAAAAACATCCCTAGACCCCCTTTGATGATAAATGTGTACATTTTTTGGTAGCAAGGTTGCATATATCGTGTATCGGGTGTGATATACAACCCTCTACACAATGAATCCCTTAGTGAAACTCTAGACAACCTTGCTGAAAAATACTTCTGCTGACAACCCTGAGTTCTATTCCTGCCCACATGGTCTGGTCTTGTTGGGTAGAAACAGGATCAATGCTTGAATAACCGGTGTGTTTGCTTTTGAGTTATGCTTATTTATCTTTATTTAATTAATATGATAATTAACAGCCACCACCCTAAAACTTCAGGTATAAGTGTGTAATTGTGTATGTATTATTATAATTTCATTATTTTCAAGCTAATTAATTAATGACTACCAAGACATTTTGTGCAAACTATTAGATTAGGAATGATAACCCATACGTAGCAAGCATTATTTAACTGAGAGGCGTACCTGTTGAATAGCAAAATAGAAGTTGTTAGACTCTGAGACAATCTTCCAAATGTGTATGGATGCATATACCGGGATGTATACTGTATAAATTATGTACCGTATGTGTGTATGCGTGTGTGTGTATGTACAGTATGTTTGTATGTAGCCCTTTAAACCACAGCCCAAAAGCAATACAATAAAACAAATAACTACACTGAAATAACTACACTGAAATAACTACACTGAAATAACTACACTGAAATAACTACACTGAAATAACTACACTGAAATAACTACACTGAAATCAAATATCCCGAGGGTAGCTACAATTACTGCGTTAAATCTAAGAAATCCCCCACAACCCAAAATTCACTAGAATTGCAATCCCATGGCAGGAGGGATCTGGTTTAGGTTGAGTGTGGTGATAGCTTGAGAGGTCTAGGGAGGCAACTAAAACCAATATAACAATATATATAAATGAGCACATAAATACACCCATCCCCCCCCCCCCCCCCTTAAGGGGAGATCTCCACTTAAGGGATTTTTTTCTTGACCCCTTTCTCCCTCATGTTTAGCCCCATTGCTTTTGATATTATAAAAAGTTTGCCCCATTAGTTTAGCGATTTTAATAACTTTCATCCTATATTAAGACCTTTCGTGCCATTCAGGTGTCAATTATCCTGGCGAGCGATAGCGAGCCTGTAATTTAAGAGGAACCGGCCTTCGGCCGGGAAATTTTTCTACCGAAAAATGTACAAATATATCTTGAAAGGGACTCAAGGGGGTGTAAATTTAAGTTTGATGGAGGTCTAGGGAACAAACTAAATACCTCCCCTTAATGTTTGAGAGAATAAGCTACATATGAACGGGTTAACCAGACCAGGTAACCATTACTTTAGGATTACCTGAAGTGAAACCGCAAGTGAAGGCGTGACCACCACCCCTCAAGGTCCGGTCCAGTTTACCTTCATTGGCTGCCTAAGACAAGTGGTTGGGGCTAGTCCGGCGGGGGCTACTTTTTCACTGTCCTTCCTTACTGGGTAATGTTGCTAGTTCTGGTGTCTGTCTGTCTGATAGGAACACACATACACACAAACACACACAGTCTCACTCACTCTCACTCACTCTCACTCACTCTCACTCACTCACTCACTCACTCTCTCTCTCTCTCTCTAATGCATGTTTTATTCTGTTCCTGCGAGGCGATATTATTTCTAGAAAAGGAGGGACGTCCTTGATAAGTCTGGGGATTTGACAACATGTATTGCCTTAGATCCTAATTAGGCTGTTTGAAACCGACAAATAATAGCCAGCATAAAATTAGGAATATATAGCGTCTTAATACTTAAAGGGGAGATTTCCACTTGAGGGATTTTTTTCTTGACTCCTTTCTCCTTCAATTTTAGCCCCATTACTTTTGAGATTTTAAGACGCTTGCCCCATTAGTTTGGTGATTTTAAGAATTTCCGCCCCATTCTGTCAATTTTAAGACCTTTCGTGCCATTTAGGTGTCGATTTTATCCTGGCGAGCGATAGCGAGCCTGTAATTTAAGAGTAACCGGCCTTCGGCCGGGAAATTTTTCTACCGAAAAATGTACACATTTATCTTGAAAGGGGGTCAAGGGGGTGAAATTTTAAGATTGCTGGAGGAGTAGGAAACAAACTAAAATCCTCCCCTTAAAAGCCTAGACATGGTGTATTGTTAACGGCCATTCATTAAGGGGAAGTATTTTTTTCGGGA
>CM064525.1:12084119-12101619 GCA_032716605.1 Paralithodes platypus | reverse complement strand
GTTAAGACCTTTCGCCTCATTTCATTGTTTATTTTAAGACCTTAATGAATGAAGAACAAATAAACCAAAAAATAACCACCAACCCCTTAAGGGGAGGTCTCCACTTGAGGGATTTTTTTCTTGACCCCTTTATCCCTCATGTTTAGCCCCATTGCTTTTGATATTATAAAATGTTTTCCCCATTAGTTTAGCGATTTTAAGAACTTTCACCCCATATTAAGACCTTTCGTGCAATTCAGGTGTCGATTTTATCCTGGCGAGCGATAGCGAGCCTGTAATTTAAGAGGAACCGGCCTTCGGCCGGGAAATTTTTCTACCGAAAAATGTACAAATTTATCTTGAAAGGGACTCAAGGGGGTGTAATTTTAAGCTTGATGGAGGTCTAGGGAACAAACTAAATACATCCCCTTAACTGACATTGATGGATTGATGATTTGTGGATTAACCCTTTCATTACTGGTGACTCTTCTCTTATTGGATTACCGCTATATTTAGACGATTTTAGGAAGCTTAGAGAAGGATATATGGTAGCTAAAAGGATTACTTGAGATAGTCTGTAGGCTTTAAATTGGTAGACGTCCTCCCTGAGCTTAAGGGGAGGTATTTAGTTTGTTCCCTAGACCTCCATCAAGCTTAAAATTACACCCCCTTGAGTCCCTTTCAAGATAAATTTTTACATTTTTCGGTAGAAAAATTTCCCGGCCGATGGCCGGTTCTTATTAAATTACAGGCTCGCTATCGCTCGCCAGGATAAAATCGACACCTGAATGGCACGAAAGGTCTTAATATGGGGTGAAAGTTCTTAAAATCGCTAAACTAATGGGGCAAACGTTTTATAATATCAAAAGCAATGGGGCTAAACATGAGGGAGAAAGGGGTCAAGAAAAAAATCCCTCAAGTGGAGACCTCCCCTTAGTTGAGATAGTCTGTAGCCATTTAATTGGTAGACGTCCTTCCTAAGCTGAATAAGATCGTCTAATAGTTGCCAGCATACAATGAAAAGTACGTTATCGGTACGAAAGGGGTTAATGAATGGCCACAATATGCCATCAATTAAACGAAAGGGACATTGAATACTGGAAAAGCGGCTGTTATGAAGGCGTCTATTTACGGGGAGATTTCCACTTGAGGGATTTTTTTCCGGACCCCTTTCTCACTCATGCTTAGCCCCATTGCTTTTGAGATTTTAAGACGTTCGCTCCATTAGTTTGGCGATTTTATGAACTTTCGCCCCATTTCTGTCAATTTGAATACCTTTCTTGCCGATTAGGTGTCTATTTTTTCCTGGCGAGCGAAAGCGAGCCTGTAATTTAAGATGAACCTGTCTTTGGCCGGGACATTTTTCTACCAAAAAATGCACAAATATATCTAGAAAGTGGGTCTAGGGAACAAACTAAAAACCTCCATGCCTCTTCATGGGAAAACCAATTGAAAATGAAAGAAACGATTTACATTAAAACGTAAAATGGGACTCAACGTTTCACTAAGTAGGCTAATACCCTCATTACAATCACAATCTCTGTCTCTCTCTCTCCCCCCCCCCCCTCCCGGTGTAAAGCCACATTAATGGATCATGCCCCGGTAATCAGGCGGCAGGAAAAAAAAAAAAAAAAAGTGGGGGGGATAGACGTTACTTCATTATATGCAACCCAGTTCTGGTCCAGTCGTACAGTTACCCTGACTCCCGATTGATACATAACTACTTGTTTGCTATACTCCGTTCCATTTCATCTGGCGGTATATTGAATCCCTTAACAACTGCTTTATCGATAACCCAACGGAAAACATCAGAAACTACTGTGTCTCTGCTTCATATTTAGACCACCTTTATATCATTATCATCATAGTTCCCCACAGACTCTTCAAACATAACAGAGATCTTGATGGGACATTTGCAATTTACGGACCGTAAATTGAACAGAAACAGATTATAGTCATTATATAATGTCCAGCTAAATATACAGCCGTAATCTATTATTTGCATTGTTAAAAGTTGTTTATGAGTTTTCCATCTTAAGGGGAGATTTCCACTTGAGGGATTTTTTTCTGGACCCGTTTCTCCCTCATGTTTAGCCCCATTGCTTTTGAGATTTTCAGACGTTCGCCCTAGTAGTTTTGACATTTTAAGACATTTTGCCCCATTTCTGTCAATTTTAAGACCTTTCGTGCCATTAAGGTGTAGATTTTGTCCTGGCGAGCGATAGCGAGCCTGTAATTTAAGAGCAACCGGCCTCCGGCCGGGACATTTTTCTACTGAAAAATGTACAAATTTATCTTGAAACGGGGTCTAGGGGTGTAATTTTAAGCTTGATGAAAACGTAGGGAACAAACTAAATACCTCCCCTTAATCCATTAAGTACCGGTGACAACCTTTTCATCATCATCTGGCAATTATTTGACTGTTTTATTCACCTTCGGAAGGCTGTCTACCCATTAAAAGATTACAGACTGTCTCAATGAATCCTCTTAGCCACCATATATCCCTCCCAAGCTTCATAAAGTCGTCTAAATGGAGCTGAAAAAGAAAACAAACATATTGCCTGTACGGAGGGGGTTAAGGGGAGGTTTTTAGTTTGTTTCCTACTCCTCCAGCAATCTTAAAATTTCACCCCCTTGACCCCCTTTCAAGATAAATGTGTACATTTCGGTAGACAAATTTTCCGGCCGAAGGCCGATTACATTTAAATTACAGGCTCGCTATCGCTCGCCAGGATAAAATCGACACCTAAATGGCACGAAAGGTCTTAAATTTGACAGAATGGGGCAGACATTCTTAAAAATCACCAAACTAATGGGGCAAACGTCTTAAAATCTCAAAAGCAATGAGGCTAGACATGAAGGAGAAAGGGGTCAAGGAAAAAGTCCCTCAAGTGGAAACCTCCCCTTAAAGAGATATATAGCTAAAATGTCATTAATAAACGTAGCTTAGTAAGTTGCAAGGAAGTGCATATATGGCAACACAGTGTCTCAGTCATTCACTTTCTACATACATATATATATACAATATTACTTTAGCTACGACGATGTTCCTATGTTTAATTATTTATTACATTGCTATTATGAAATTGGATTAAGTACATTAAATAAATACTAATCTATTCATTACTATGCATCTAAAGTTTGCCTCTTGTAACTCAGGGAAAGCTGGAGCAAAAAGGCAGTACATTTCCATAAAAATTTACTGTTCGGGTCTACTTAAAATTTACTGTTCGGGTCTACTTAAAATTTACTGTTCGGGTCTACTTAAAATTTACTGTTCGGGTCTACTTAAATGGTAGAAATATAAGTTTGACCAATTAAGTCGTGTATTTGTTTGTATCATTACCAGTATATATATATATTTGTTTTAGTTTGTTCCCCAGACCTCTTATCAAGCTTAAAAAAAAAAAACAAAAAACACAAAAACAAAGACCCCCCTTCGATATAATTTGTAAGTTTTCGGTAAACAAATTTTAAAGAAAGAGGTTACGAGGTGGGATTTATAAACCAGCCATAATGACTAGATCCTAATTATAGGTTAGGTAAGGATAGATTAGGCTAGGTTGACTAATATAGGCGATACAGAAAGTACATTAAGGGGAAATTTCCACTTAAGGGATTTTTTTTATGGACCCATTTCACCCTCATGCTTAGCCCCATTGTTTTTTTTAATTTTAAGACGTTCGCCTCATTAGTTTGGCGATTTTACTAACTTTCGCCCCATTTGTCAATTTTGAGACTTGTCATGCCATTTACGTGCGATTACGAGCGATAGCGAGCCTGTAATTGAAGAGGAACCGTCCTCCGGCTGGGACATTTTCCTACCGAAGATTGTACAAATTAATCTTAAAGGGGGTCTATGGGGTGTAATTTTAAGCTTGATGGAGGTCTAGGGAACAAACTAAAAACCTCCCCTTAAGTAAGGATAGATTAGGCTAGGTTGACTAATATACAGTAGGTGATACAAAAAACACATTTATCCACCACTAATTGTCGAAGCCATCTCGGCATCCCTGGAATAATGGGTTGCATAAAATAAGCTCGGTGTTCCGGAGCATGACTAAGCAGGTGCAACACATTAACCATTAGACGGCTCCATTAACATCCCGCTCGTTATTAAGGGCCAGGCTACTCTTATATTGCCCATCTTGCTATTAGACGGTTCCATTAACTTCCCTCTCATTAAGACACGACTAGTCTAGTTTACATTCCTTACTCCATTAACGGCAAACTAATCATTCATATTGAATATTCTCTTAGATGGGTCCATTAACATAGTTCTAATTAAGGCCAGGCTACTCTTATATTGCCCATCTTTCTCTTAGACGGTTCCATTAACATCCCTCTCATTAAGGGGGCTCACCGTTTTTTTTTTTTTATCTTTCTCTCCTTTTCTCTCTTTCTCTGGCTTATATCCATTCGGCCCCATTCAGCGAACTGTTTTAAGACGTTTATCCCCATCCAGGTGTCAATTTCATCCTGGCGAGCGATAGCGAGCCAGCATTGTATAGAGAAATCCGGCTTCGGAGAAAATTTTCTATCGAAAAATGTAAAAATTTAGCTTGCTGTCAAAACAAATATATATATATATCCTGGCTCGCGGAAAATATTGACACCTGGATGGGGGTAAACATCTTATAACAGTAGGTTGAATGGGGCCGAATGGATACAAGCCAAAGAGAGACGGAGAGAAAGAGAAAAAAGCGAGGTAAGCTCCCTTAACTGCATGGCTACTCTAGTTTACCTTCCTTACTCCATTAACGGCAAACTAATCATTCATATCTCATCTTTCTCTTAGACAGCTCCAATACCCTTGTTCTAATTAAGGGCAGGCTAATCTATTTTACTTTTCTTACTCCATTAACGGCAAATATCTCATTATTATCTCATCTCTTAAAGCCACGGTCACACATGGCGACTTTCCTCGCTGCCACTTGGCTCGGCGACTACCCCACTACATGACAATCGCCGCTACTGACCCGATCATCCGTTGCAGGGTGCCAAAACGCATCATAATCCTCAAGGGGTTAAAGACTTCCTGAGTAACAGCGGACCGAAAGGATAGTTTAGGCGTGAACGGGCTCTGCCTTGTGTGGGCTAATCGGCTTTCTGCAGACTCCCGTTTTCTTATGTTTTTATGTATTGCGAGTCGTTATTTTATATTGGCTTTCACCAAACAATGTAACAACTCTTATTTAACCCTCTCACGACCATATGACGCAGAGGTTGTCAGATTAGCAATACTAAATAGAGTTCTCTCACTCTTATAATTACCTCTCTAAAATTAGTTTTCTGCCCACAGCTAACTCAAAGACAACTGCAGAGGTTGAAGTAACTAAACTAAAGGTTTCTAAATACCCCTGATGGTAACAAAGGCTTTAAAGTATCCCTAATAGGCTCAAAATTGCGTCAAGAACGTGAGAAGGTTAATATATCCTACTTCTCATTCTACTCCAATTACCGACCTAATTAACCCCTTCAGCAAGATGACATATGTGTTTTTCATATTCTGGTTACCATTAGACAATTTTTAATGCTCATAATCTACCTCTAGGACTCAAAGGGGTAAATACGATCTCAATGAACCCTCTGAGCAACATAGGTCCTTCTCAAACTGCATAGAATCGTCTAACGTTAGCCAGAATAGGGTTAAAAGGCGTCACCGTGCTGAAGGGGTTAAACAGCTATCACCCACAAGTTTAAATTGGATAGGGTTAGATTAGACTAAATGGTTTTAAGTGTCACTGAATATTTGGCCAATTTTCCGCTGTGAAAAAAAAATTAGAGAGAGAGAGAAATAAATAAATAAATGAATGAATAAAAAATAAATAAATACATAAATAAATATAAAAAACGTACTTTTTTCCTTACCAAAACCAACAACGACCCAAGCAAACTCAATCAATCAGCCCTTCCATCAAGCAATCAGTCTGGTGCAATCCAACCACAAAACAGGGCACCACCACCTCCTCTCAGTGACCTTAAATTAGCCATGTTAGTGACCTCCAATCAGCCATCTTAGTGACCTGAATCAGAGCCATTATACCTGGGTCGCTAGCCCTGTCATTACGGCGCCTCACAACAGCGGCAAAATAGGGTAAGGTCGCGGGAGAGGAAGAGGGAGAGCCATCTACATGTTAGTTCCCAATGTGGTATCCAATAGTCGCCACCTTGTAAACATATCTAGAGCTATAGTTCAGATATATTTGCTTTCGAACGTTCTATTTTCGGTACACTCGGATACCATAGTCTCGAGCCCACTCATACAAATTCCTGGACTTGACCTATTTCTAACTATGAAAGTATATCTTTAGAAACAAATTTATGAATGTATTTTTCTATGGATCAACTACAAACTATATAAGCCTATACCGGTACTATTTATTGAAAAGCAAGTTCAATCCAAAAATTCAATCCAGACAGTTATAATTACTTAAAGGAAAACATAGGGGGTCCACGACTTATTATGGGTGGGCTAGAAACTATGGCATCCAAGTGTACAAACGGCTTAATTTGTCCAGCGCAACAACAATACCTACACAGGAGGGCTTCATCTGCTATGTGTTGGTGGTATAATGGTTTAGATGCTTATATGTTCTGGGTGTGGTGTCCCGAGTTCGAATCCCGGGAGGACCATATGCTTTCCTTAGTATATTCAAGTGTATTGGAGTTTGTAATTGATGATTAATGTTAAGAACGGGGTGTTACTTCATCCAATGCTATAAATCCACAACACGTTCACCAGGCCCGTTCTGCAACATGTCAGCTATATCACAATGGAGTGGGGCACAACACTCCCCACAAAGGTTCCCGGGGAATTAACATACCAGAGCGAACCCGCCCGCTTGTTGCCCGCCAAATATACAAGACGGGGACGACCTCGATGATGGCAACCTTTTGATAGCGCAGTGATAGTTGGCCAACAGGAGAGGGGAGTAGGGCGATTTGGTCACTCTTTTCACTCCTGCACAATCAGATGACGTTAAGGGGAGGTTTTTAGTTGATTCCCTAGACTTCCATCAAGCTTAAAATTACTCCCCCTAGACCCCCTTTCAAGATACATTTTTAAATGTTTTGGTAGAAAAATTTCCCGACCGAAGGCCGGTTCCCCTTAAATTACAGGCTCGCTATCGCTCGGCAGGAAAAACTCGACACCTAAATGGCACGAATGGTCTTAAAATTGACAGAAATGGGGCGAGGGTTCTTAAAATAGCCAAACTAATAGGGCGAACGTCTTACAATCTCAAAAGCAATGGGGTTAAACATGAGGGAGAAAGGGGTCCAGAAGAAAATCCTCCAGGTGTAAATCTCCCCTTCACTTATAAGGAGAGGAAGGAGGTGGGTAGTAGGGCGATTTGGTCACTCTTTTCACTCCTGCACAACCAGATGATGTCAATTTATAAGGAGAGAAGGTTATTATGAGATTTAATCACTGCGCTTTCCTGCACGATCAGATGACGTCAATTTGGATCTGGTTCCAACTACCTAAGTTTAATGTTGCGAAGACACTTAACCCTTTCACGCATATGAAGCGATTCTGAGCCTATTGGGGATACTTTAAAGCCTTTGTTACCATCAGGGGTATTTAGAAAACTTTAGTTTAGTTACTTCAACCTCTGCAGTTGTCTTTGAGTTAGCTGTGGGCAGAAAACTAATTTTGGAGAGGTAATTATAAGAGTGAGAGAACTCTATTTCTTATTGCTAATCTGGCAACCTCTGCGTCATAAATGCGTGAAAGGGTTAATAACACAAGTGACAGTTGGTAAATGAAGTGCTTTGAGTTCAACTAATGCTCTTCTCTGATAATATTAAAAAAACAAAAAAACAAAAAGAGAATTTGAGTTCAACTAGGCCTAATGCTCTTCTCTGATCATGTTCACCAAGAGAGAATTGAGCATGTGCCTGTCTAGAATTGAGCATGTGCCTGTCTGGAATTGAGCATGTGCCTGTCTAGAATTGAGCATGTGCCTGTCTGGAATTGAGCATGTGCCTGTCTAGAATTGACCCGTGACATGTTGTTTACCCCTTAAGGATTATGGCGCGTTTAGCAGTTTATTTTCGGCTATCATTAAACGATTTTATTCAGTTTAAGAAGGAGTTGTGGGAGTCAGAGGGATGCTTGAGATAGTTTACCCCTTTGACTGCTAGAGAGCCTTCCAAATCTAAATAAAATCGCCTAACAATAGCCAGAATAAACATTAAAAACACGGCATGTATGTACAATGTTTAATAGAGGAATATATCGTCAAATTGCGTTAGTTATTGATGCAAACTAATCATAATTACAGTTTTCCTGAGATCGTCTTCATAATTACCATGATACCAGGTGAGCTTTACACGGAAAAGCTATTTTTTTCTTCCTGTTTCCCCATGTATACAACCCGTTATTTTATTAACTGAACTTAAACTGATATACTTATTGTACTTTTCCACCAATTCATCTAGGCCTATTCATATTTAAATTGGTATATTTCTTCAATATTAATAAACAATGAACGTAGAATATATACCCGGCACACACACACACACACACACACACACACACACACACACACACACACACACACACACACACACACACACACACACACACACACACACACACACACACACACACACACACACACACACACACACACACACACACACACACACACACACACACACACACACACACACACACACACACACACACACACACACACACACACACACACACAATGGGAAAAGGAATCATAACTCACCAATAAAGAGCAAATTTCCCTCAATGACAACCAACCGTAATAAAACAAACCCCAAATGACAAGAATGAGTTCAGGAAGCGTTGGCAGAGAAGACTAGCCCTACCCCCCCCCCCCTCCCTACCCCCCTTCCTGCCCTTGACTTAGAGAGCATATTATATTATGAGGATGTTTGAGAATAATAAATGCGAGACCATAATTCACAACACTAAGTAACTAAAACGACCTCGCACTCCCAACCTACTCTGGGACTTAACCCTATCTAGAGCCAGGGGGATCTTCTTAGGCCCTCCCTGTTTCACTCAATTACTTTGGAGATTATCTGACGTTTCGCCGCATTTGATTGGCTAATGTAAGACACGTCACCCCATTCAGGCTTGGAATTTTTCTAGGCGAGCGATAGCGAGCCTGTAAAATCAGGAGAAACCGGCCTTCGGCCGGGAAATTTTTCTACCGAAAAATTTACATATTTAGCTTGAAAGGGGTCAGGGGAGCGGGGAATTTTCTTTTCTTTTCTTTTAAGCTTGAAGGGGGTATGAGGGGCGGTTTTTATGTTTACCTTTTTTAGCTTGAAGGGGTTATTGGGAGGCGTTTTCTTGTTTAGTCTATGGGGAAAACTAAAACTACCCTCGTCCCCCATCCTGCCCTTGACTTACGAGAGCTTATATGATGTTGTTTGAGAATGATAAATGCGAGACCATAATTCACAGCACTAAGTAAGTAACCAACGACCTCGCACCTCCACCTACCCGAATCCAACCCTGGGGCCTTTTAACCCATTCTGTACCAGGGACGTCCTTTTCATCATACTCTGGCAACTATTAGACCATTTTATTCAGCTTAGGAAGGACCTCTAGCAATATTGAGGTTTCAAACTATCTCGGCCAACCCGTTTAACTACTACAGATCCTTCCTAAGCTGCATAATATCGTCAAAATATAGCTAGACTAAAATTAAACACGTCGCTGGTACTCAAGGGGTTAAGTGAAATTGACGGAGACTGGATATGGCGAACCGGTGCCCGTGATCTCATTTTGTTATCGGATTAAGGTAAGGGGTTTTATGTGTTCCTCGTTCCTTACCGATATAGGCCTATGTACAGTCGTGCTCAAAAATACATGAACACCTCCAACCAAGACAGTATTTAAAGATCAGAGAGAAAATAGTCTGAATAAGTAAGTTGCATTTTTCTTTAATAGCCAAAGTACAGTGGTAATTAAATTAAGTATTAAGGGAAAAAATACTGCAGCCAAACAATAGAGACAAAATAGCGTAAACTGAAATTACTATATATATATATATATATATACTGTATACTGCATATATACACAGTATGTAGCCTATGCATAAAAGGACAACTGACGACAAAGGCGAAGTGACTTTAAGAGACCATGGAAGAAGATGAGGGGTGTAAGTAGGTTAAGGGGGGTCACCTACTTGTTTTTCTTTCTCTCCTTTTCTCTCTTTCTCTGGCTTGTATCCATTCGGCCCCATTCAGCCAACTGTTTTAAGACGTTTATCCCCATCCAGGTGTCGATTTCTTCCTGGCGAGCGGTAGCAAGCCAGCATTGTATGGAGAAATCCGGCTTCACAGGAAAAAAAAATCTATCAACAAATGTACAAATTTAGCTTGCTGTCAAAACAAAAATATATAACCTATATGCTGGATTGCTGCCGCTCGCCAGGAAAATATTGACACCTGGACGGGGTAAACGTCTTAAAACAGTAGGCTGAATGGGGCCAAATGGATACAAGCCAAAGAGAGAGGGAGAGAAAGAGGAAACAACGAGGTGGGCCCCCTTAATGATTGAATGAACCCTGCTAGAGGTAAGGAAGGACAAGAGGTAAGGAAGGACAAGAGGTAAGGAAGGACAAGAGGTAAAGCTAACATTAGACTCTAGTGACCCACATACAGTACAGTATATCTGCCCTTGTCTTAGCTTAAGGGGGGTCACCTGCTTTTTGTTATTTCTGTCCTTTTCTCTCTTTCTCTGGCTTGTATCCATTCGGCCCCATTCAGCCAACTATTTTAAGACGTTTATCCCCATCTAGGTGTCGATTTCTTCCTGGCGAGCGAAAGCGACCCAGCATTATATTAAGAAATCCGGCTTCGCCGGAGACATTTTTCTATCGAAAAATGTACAAATTTAGCCTGCTGTCAAACAAAAATAAAACATATGCTGGCTCGCTACCGCTCACCAGTAAAAAATAAGACACCTGGATGGGGATAAACGTCTTAAAACAGTAGGCTGAATGGGGCGAAATGGATACAAGCCAGAGAATGATAGAAAAGGACAGAACAAAAACAGGTCACCCCCCTTAACACTACGAGTCATTTTATATATATATATATATTTTTTTTTTTTATCTTACTACTCCCTGGTTTGCCCTATTAGTTTATCGAATTTATGACGTTCACCTCAACAGGTTTGCGATGATAAGAAACTTCACTCGACTCGGCGTGATTACTTCTAGGCGAGCCCGTACATTTGGGGAAATCGGTCTTCGGCCTAAACAGTTTTCTAAAAAACAAAGAGAGATGGGATTTTAGGTAGGCCTTTTTAGATTGAGGGGGGGGGGGGTTTATGCGGTTGAGGGAGACAAAAGGCAAACTGCCTGTAACGAGTTCCTCCCCCAGAGTTGAAAGAGTGACAGGGTCGAAATCAAGGAATTTTCGAGTCAAACTGTCTGGACACACGGAGTTTGAAGCAATATAAGCAATATATGAGGGAAAGGTGGATTCAGGGGGAGAGTTCCAGAGCTCAGCTGTTGAATAGAAGACAGATTAGGAGTACCGTATCGTTTCACTCTTGGGTTGAAGAGTTGCACAGAGTAGGGGTGGGCCTACGAGATAAGTAAAGACACACAGTAACTTACAGCTATCCGGGAAGAAGATGCCGACACTAATAAGGATGCTAAACCCCAATACAAGTAAAGGAAGGACGAGAGGTAAAGGGTTAAAGGCAAAGGTTCGCTCCACTGACCCACATATATATACACCTGCCCTTGTCTCGGCTTAAGGGGAGGGAGTTGATTTTTTCCGGTCCCCTTCTCCCTCATGTTTAGCCCAATTAGTTTGGCGATTTTAAGAGTTTTTGTGGCACTTAAGTGTCGATTTTTTCCTGGCGAGCGATAGCGAGCCTGTTATGTAGGAGGAACCGGCCTTCGGCCGGGACATTTTTCTATCGAAAAATGTACACATTTATCTTGAAGGGGGGTCTTGGGTGATTTTTTTTAAAGCTCATCTTAGCATTATTGAATTATTTGGTCCGTGTGGTCATATAACAGTCTCGCGGAAGATGATTATTGTTCCTTGACACACTTGAACATGACATCAACTCAGGCTATAATGTATAATATAATGTATAATATAGATGATGAACCCAAGGAAGGAGGAGAGGTAAAGGGTTAAAGGTAAAGGTTCGCTCCACTGACCCACATATTAATATACACACCTACCCTTGTCTCCGTGCAACCCTTCCCCGTGTGTGCCTCTAGCTCATCTTAAGGGAGCCCACCTCGCTTTTCTTCTCTTTCTCTCCCTCTTTCTTTGGCTTGTATCCATTCGGCCCCATTCAGCCTGTTTTAAGACATTCAGCTTGTTTTAAGACATTTACCCCCATCCAAGTGTCAATATTTGCCTGGCGAGCGGTAGCGAGCCAGCATATATATACTGTATATTTTTGTTTAGACAGCAAGCTGAATTTGTACATTTTCGATAGAAAAATTTCACCGGCGAAGCCGGATTTCTCCATACAATGCTGGCTCGCTATCGCTCGCCAGGAAGAAATCGACACCTGGATGGGGATAAACGTCTTAAAACAGTTGGCTGAATGGGGCCGAATGGATACAACACAGAGAAAGAGAGAAAAGGAGAGAAAAAAAAAAAAGTGGTGACCCCCCTTAACAATATTAAATGATTTAGTCCATGTTGGTCGTATATCAGTCTCGCGGAAGATGATTATCCTTCCTTGACACACTTGAACGGGGAGTAACATTATATTATGCTGGTGGTGGATGAGTGTACAGTCGCGGATAGAACTTCTCCATTGTTATTATTAAAGGTATACAATTATGATGCACTATTTACATAAATTGCTTGCACCATAAAACTAGGTTACTGGGATTCACTAGTTAGCCTCACCGTCTCTTGCTTTCATAGCTAAAAGGTGTTCAAGTACTCATGACCACGCCTGTACACTCTTGGCCACGGATACTTTAACACCGTTAGCATTGACTATACTCTATTTTGTTCCAGCTGATGGTGAGTTGAATCCCTTTGTAGCTGATTTCTCGATACTTAATTGAAATATATGAAACTACTATGGCTGTGTGTCGTATTAATGCCAAGTTTTCATAATTAACATCATATTTCGCTACAAAATATACCTTATAGCCGAGTAACCAAGATAGTAACATGGCAATTTACCCTCAGCTGGGAAAAATAGACTACCGTATAGTGACTATCCAGTAATTCGATGTACTGTATGTGGTTCCATCCTATTTCCAACATGCTACGCCTGTTCATCGTATTTGTTCACTCCTATATTGTACCGTACGGTTATTCATGGTTATAACCATATATAACATTATTCAGTTAGTAGCCAACTCAGACACATTATACATAGGGAAAGGGCAATGAACAAGGAGGTGAAACAGTTATCAATGCACTTAATCAGCGGAGGGTGGGGACAGAGCCATCTACTTTGCTGTCCTATTCTTCTACTATAAACTGTCCCTGTCAAGTAGTATTAAGGCCGGTCACCTGTGTGGTCTGAATATCTGTGTAACTCTGTGTAATCACATAACTTCCAATATACTACATACTGTACATTGTTACGTAAGACATGGTGGAATATACTTCTAAGACTTAAAACTGGCGATGCATAATAAGAGCCATTCAATCCAAGAGGTAAGTACACGCTAATTTAAGGTGACAGGACGTGCAGATATCCATGCCGCTCGAGGATTATTTTCAGCTTAGGAAGCAAACAAAGTGAGGGGTAACTAAAATAATATCAACTAATCCTTCCAATCCTATAACATATTGTAACTATCACTCTAGATCCCGTCAAAGGTTCAGCTAAATAAGGCCTCTTGCAGGTAAACAAACCACTCGACCAGCTTCGCCAGACAGTAACCATGACGTGATAAATACTAATCTGTGTAGTGAATGGCTTATGTTTACATCACAAGGTTACCGTCACACACACAGGAGCGTGATAGGCAGGCAGGAGTCTAGACTGGTAAGAGCATTAACCCTCTTAATAATTTCACATGACACATTTCTAAAGAGGGTGGCTCAAGCTCATGCAAATCTAGTTTTGTATGTATTCATTCGTCTTAATTAACTTTATATAATTTGAATTTGAATTTGACCCACTTCTAATATACCTTACCATTCTAGTGTATTCATTTATGTTCCCCAGCTAACAGGTATGTACTACTTGCAGGGATCAACGCATCCAGTAAACAACACATGGGATAGATAGATAGATAGATAGATAGATAGATAGATAGATAGATAGATAGATAGATAGATAGATAGATAGATAGATAGATAGATAGATAGATAGATAGATAGATAGATAGATAGATAGATAGATAGATAGATAGATAGATAGATAGATAGAGATAGATAGATAGATAGATAGAGATAGAAAGATAGATATATACATACAATACAAACTAGATCAATCAAATATACATGGACAGAAACGCATACACTTGTAGCTTTTAAGGGAACTAGTATAAAATGCAACAAACTAGACGAAAAAACATTAGAAGAACTGTACACAATTATCTGCAAAGCACATACCTTCTAAGATGGACGCGTGAACTAATAACAGGCACAACTCAGACACATCCTGTAAAATAAAAACATATAATATTATACTGGTAAATAGTCAAAGAAAAACAAGAAAATTAGCTATAAACACCAATGCATATAATTGAACACAAGAATCTAATTATCACATTTGCAAATTATTATTTAACGAGAGAGAGAGAGAGAGAGAGAGAGAGAGAGAGAGAGAGAGAGAGAGAGAGAGAGAGAGAGAGAGAGAGAGAGAAAGAGTACCGGTAATAAGTTAAATAACCCAATAAACAAATTACACAAGATGCTAACTGTAAAAAGCAACTAATCACACAAATGAAGCAACAATCAAAACAATAAAATACCGGTACACAAATGAAGCAACATAATCCAAACAATAAATACTGGTATACAAAATAGGCACAAATAAAAACAAACAAAAAATACCCGTACACAAATTAATTACCGATACACAAATCAAGCAACATAATCAAAACAAACAAAAACATACCGGTACACAAATCAAGCAAAACAAACAAACAATAATACACAGTATTATATAGCCTAATATAAACGAACAAAATCATTCAATGACCAAATCGTAAACAAGTAAACGAATGAGTGGGAATATATAAAATATACCGTATATAAAATATACCGTATATAAAATATACCGTATATAAAAAAAGTAAATATAATATAATAACCAAGCCAAGAGACGCCTTCAAGAGATATCGTGACTAGCGAAAGTGTATATAAGCCGAGAATACAATAGCAGAGAGAGAGAGCGAGAGCGAGAGCGAGAGCGAGAGCGAGAGCGAGAGAGAGAGAGGAGGAAGAACAACAGGTAAAGCAACGGGTCAAACAAATGTTAATTCCATTCTTCCAAGCACCCTGTAACGATGGTCAAAGTTTAGTTTCATTAAATTTCCATATACATTTCATTTAAATATAATTTAAAACTAGCCTTCCTTGACTCAGACAGGTTTTTCTACAGCTTTCAAACTTGTGTATTACTATCCACAACACTAAAGGCGTATTACGAACACATTTACACGTATGTTTACTTGACCCTTTGTTAATACTAAACATAGTTCCACCGTCTTGAAACTATGACTGATAAATCTGCCGCTTACGTGCTCGTGAAACACTGCCTTTACACATCATGTGTACTACACCCTATGACGACAAAGAATCCCCGGATGACATGACTTAACCCTTTTAATAAGTTGGGGTCACATAAATTATATTCTAATCAACACAAGACAATACTACAAAGCAAGCACATACCCTTCCTCATACTAAATAAAATCGTTTATCTTGAGTCATAAGAAAGTACCCGGTACTATACAACCCCCCCCCCCCCCTCCTCCCCCCACCACCACCATCACGACCACCACCCCCATGTGTAACGCCAAAAAGGCCCCAAGCTACACGACTGTTGGCAGGTTCAGGGCTGCTTGAAGGTCGCTGGCTGGGTGGAGCAGGAGGAACGCCCATACACTGTGGACCGTCTGTAGGAAATATTTCACCACCACTTGTTTAAGGGGAGATCTCCACTTAAGGGATTTTTTTCTTGACCCATTTCTCCCTCATGTTTAGCCCCATTGCTTTTGATATTATAAAATGTTTGCCCATTAGTTTAGCGATTTTAAGAACTTTCACCCAATATTAAGACCTTTCGTGCCATTCAGGTGTCAATTTTATCCTGGCGAGCGATAGCGAGCCTGTTATTTAAGAGGAACCGGCCTTTGGCCGGGAAATTTTTCTACCGAAAAATTTACAAATATATCTTGAAAGGGACTCAAGGGGGTGTAATTTTAAGTTTGATGGAGGTCTAGGGAACAAACAAAATACCTCCCCTTAACATACACCGTGACCGTGTTGTATGACTTGTGTTGTCTCTCTCTCTCATATAAATATATATATATATATATATATATATATATATATATATATATATATCACAATTATTCTATATAATTATCTATCTATACATGGTTTCTTGTTCTTCATAGGTGCATTACAAAGTTGCAAACAGGTAAGGGAAGCATTCCAGGTGACCTGAGTAAATATTTATGGTTCACTATTCATAAAACCAATACGGTAAAAGGCACAAAGGGCGAACCAATATCTGTGGTTCGTAATAAATGGACTGGTTCTATAACGGTAAGGGTCCCAACATGGCGGCCAGTGTATTTGAGTTAATGTAATTGTAAGGTCACCCTACTCTTGTTATAATGGTAAGGGTCCCAACATGGCGGCCACTGTACTTGAGTTACTGTAAACCCACCCTACTCTATGAACAACATGGGAACGCCCTCTCTCCTTCCTTACCTCACTTCCCCCTACACATTCGTTGAAGGGGAGGTTTGGTATTTTTCTGGACCCCCTTTTCCTTCATGTTTAGCCCCATACACAACCTTCCTCTTTCCTCCCTTCCACTTCCCACCCATCTCTTATTTTCCCTTCCTTCGTCTTTCCCCTTCCTTCCCCAACTCCCCCTCCCGTTCCCCTTCTCTCCACCCCCACACCGATTTGTTTAAATCCACCCCAACACTTCCTTCTTTCCCCAACCAACCATTCCCCTCTCCTCCCCACGCCTCTCTTATTCCCTCCTCCCCTCTCCATACACACTATTTGTTCCACCTCACCCCTATACCACCATTCCTTCCTGCCCCAACCAACCACTCCCTTCCCCTCCTACCCTCTCCCCTCCACCCCCCCCCCCCCCCCACTCCCTACACCCCTATTTGTTCCCGCCCACCCCTACACCACACTTCCTTCCTGCTCCACCCCCTCTGTTTCTTGCTGCCATTATAGTTATATACTTCACGCACGCTTAGTTTATTGCACCACTCTGTTATGCATCCCCCCTCCCCCCCCACTCTCTCTCTCTGTCTCTCTCTCTCATCTCTCTCTCTCTCTCTCTCTCTCTCTCTCTCTCTCTCTCTCTCTCTCTCTC
>CM064525.1:12061619-12081619 GCA_032716605.1 Paralithodes platypus | reverse complement strand
TTCACAACATAAAATTCTTATAATTTTAACTCATCATCAGGATTTTTCCGGGCCCCTCTGTGTACCCAAAGACCGCCAAAAAATATATATTAGTGCTATTAAACTACTTAGCTACCTGCAGAAGAAATTAACTATATATATTATTTTGTTAATTAATATCCAACTACGCTATACGCATTGCAATTCTTCCTTGTTTAGCCTAGTTGGGTGAAGGGTAGTTAAAATTAGCATTAAGCGATAGCGAGTCTGTTATTAAGGAGGAATCGGCCTTCGGCCGGAACATTTTTCTACCGAAAAATATGCAAATTGATCTCGAAGGGACGGTTATGGTGATGTATATATTTGAAGGACTAGGAAGCAAACTAAATTATATATATATCGGTAATAATATAAAATATATAAATTAATATATTATCGCCCCCTTAATCCATCAATAACTGGAAAGTGAGCCATCAACAATCATCTATCAAAGTTCACAAAGTAGTAAAGACATCAACAACACCAACCATCACTTAAACTAACAACAAACAACCACCACCAACCTCCCATATCATCAACCCTCCCACTCGACCCTTGAACCAACAACGCCAACATTCATCTTCATTAACTAAATTACCACTTCCGGGTTCACTAATTGGCCCGGCATTACGCTTAGTCTTCCTAAGGTAAAGGAGTGGTCTTTATTTTTACTAATTTTCGTGAGTGTTCCTGCTGAAAAGATTGGGCTAATTGGTTTTAACAGTGATTAGTTCCAGTGTCAAGTTATATTTGATTTGATTTGTATCTATCTATATATTATATTTTACTGTCTTATTTATTTGTATTGTAAACCAACACCCAACTCCTACAGGGTGTGAAACGAAAGCCGATTCCTTTCTTTATTATTGTCTATGCAAAGATAACATTGAGATATAAAGTTCAAACGATGTCTTTGGAAGTAATACAATGGTCAAACAAATGCTATTTCATGTACATTTTCTTGTATTCCTTCTCATATTCATTCATGTCTCCTAATAAACTTGCTCCGGTTGGACACTCTGAACTCCTACCCTCCAAAAAACCCTCCTCAACTTTCCCTCGCGTGTTGGTGCCAAGTAACTGTGTTGGGGCCGGATTTTCACTTTCAATAAGGACCTCAAATGCACCGAGCTTGATAGTTTTTTGCCCCACTCTCTCAATCTCACTTATCATAGTGAGGTTGGGTTTAGTGTAACACTCAGTGCATGTTGAACATGTTCCTAACTATCGACAAGGGATATGAACTAAGAGCGTGTGCTAAACCTTCTTGGTAGTACAGTGGTAGAGCACTGATGTCCTATTTATGGGTCCTGATTTCGATTCCCGGCAGTTGCAATCATTCATCATTTTAACCCAACCATGTGCTTTGTGTGAAGTGGTTAGAAGTTAAGGAAGTTTGTAGATTACAATGAAAGATATATATATATATATATATATATATATATATATATATATATATATATATATATATATATATATATATATATATATATATATATATATATATAGATATATATATTATATATAATATATATATATATATATATATATATATATATATATATATATATATACAGTATATATATATATATATATATATATATATAATTTTATTTTATTTGTTATTGTTTCTTCTCTCTCCAGCAAAAAGGTAATTTCATAAAGGAAACCCTAAACCCAATGGCCCCTCGCCAAGTGCGGGAGGGTGGAGCCTGAACATCCGGATCTTCTAGAAGGGTTAGGTATGGCATATAAGGGTCAGTCTTGGACAGTGCTGGGGTCTTCCTTATCGGTATTCAAGGTTAATGCTACATACTGGCCTTACCTTAACACTATTAGGCGTACTCGGATCTCTTCTTAATTCACTCAGTACAATACTTTAATTAAACTCTTTGCTTGTTGTAATTGTAACGAATGCGTTGACACCACTTTAGGATGACTTTAGTGAGTCTCCTTAAATGGGTTATTGTAAATCACTTTAAAATTATATGAGAGTTGAAATAATGAATCTTATAATAATTACTGAATCTAACATGTAATAGAAGTTATATAATAATAATCTTTTAATGCCAACAAAAAATAATGTATGGATGAGAACGAAACACTAAAAATAACAGTCTGAATCAGAACGAATGTAGACAATGTGACGTCATAAGACAAGGAGCGCCATCTATAGGAAGTTAAGTTTGTGACAAGCGGCCTTCCAGCACCAACTGTCGACTGCCCTTTAGATTGCCCTGTTCACCAGGCATTGACAATACAGATAGCACAACAAAAGTTAGACCGTAAGATCCTATTTGGCTATTTTTTGATAACGGAATAAAAGACTCATTTATTAACCCCTTATGTACCGGCGACGTCCTTTTAGCTGTATTCTGGCTACCATTAGACGATTTTATTCAGCTAAAAAAGGGCCTCCAGAAATTAACAGGCTTCGAACTATCTCAATTAACCCTTTTCACAACCACAGATCCTTCTTAAACTGCACAAAATCGTCTAAATAAAGCAAGAATAAAATTAAATAGACGTCGCCGGTACGGAAGGGGTTAAACGTCCAGGTAAGCCATCAATACGTGTCACCAGAACCGTGTGGTGGTGGTGACCTTCTTACTCTTGGTCACACACACATACAGTAATGGACTTGAAATCAAGCCCCACCCTTTGGCCCCAGGCGAGTGATTATCTGTATTCATGGTCTATACACTATATAGATGTGGTCTGCTAGGTTGAGATTTTATAGAAACTACTTAATAATTTATGGTCTGTACAGTATATAGAGGGGGTCTGCTAGGTTGAGATTTTATAGAAACTACTTAATAATTTATGGTCTGTACAGTATATAGAGGGGGTCTGCTAGGTTGAGATTTTATAGAAACTACTTAATAATTTATGGTCTGTACAGTATATAGAGGGGGTCTGCTAGGTTGAGATTTTATAGAAACTACTTAATAATTTATGGTCTGTACAGTATATAGAGGGGGTCTGCTAGGTTGAGATTTTATAGAAACTACTTAATAATTTATGGTCTGTACACTATACTGTATAGAGGGGGTCTGCTAGGTTGGGATTTATTACTTAGTATGTATAGCAACTACTTAATAATTTATGGTCTGTTAGTGTTGGGATATATTACTTAGTATTTATAGGAGCTACTTAATAATTTATGGTCAATACACTATTTATAGGTGGTCTGCTAGGTTGGGATTTATTACTTAGTATTTATAGGAGCTTCTAAATAATTCATTCATGCGTTGAATGTTTATTATATGTACTGTATATTAATTAATATATATTTAAATATTACTTTTTTATTAGATGAGGTCACTATTTCTTTGTCAGTGAGGTTGATACCTGAATCATGCATAATTCACAACTTCTAGAGTATTTGCTGATCAAACCGGTATTCCTCGTTAAACTACATTTTGTTTATGTGGGAATACTCATCCAAGGTTAACGTATTGGAAACAACAAAAGTGTGTTTATGGTGTGTTGGTGAGCTTTGTGGTAACGTACTGAAACTAAGTAATGGGGAAAAGGACCAGTTAAGGGGAGATTTCCACTTGAGGGATTTTTTTCTGGACCCGTTTCTCCCTCATGTTTAGCCCCATTGCTTTTGAGATTTTAAGACGTTCGCCCTAGTAGTTTTGACATTTTAAGACATTTTGCCCCATTTCTGTCAATTTTAAGACCTTCCGTGCCATTTTTTTTCCTGGCGAGCGATAGTGAGCCTGTAATTTAAGAGCAACCGGCCTCCGGCCGGGATTTTTTTTTACCGAAAAATGTACAAATTTATCTTGAAAGGGGGTCTAGGGGGTGTAATTTTAAGCTTGATGAAAACGTAGGGAACAAACTAAATACCTTCCCTTAAGGGGGGATTGTTAAGTGTGTTCTCTAAACCTCCCTCCAAGACCACTCCACCATACTTCCTCTCTGTGGCATATTTGGCGGTAAAATAGAATGTGGGAATATTAACTCGAGTGTGGGAATACTACCGCGAGTGTGGGAGTATTAACTCGAGCGACGGAATATTAACTGTAGTTTGGGGAAATGAACTCGAGTGTGGGCATACTTACTCGAGTGTGAGCAATATTAACTCGAGCGTAGGAATATTAGCCAGAATAAACTTTCCAAACACGTCATAATCCTCAAGGGGCTTAACAGAGAATTGAACTATCTATATATTTTCTCACTAATCAAGAGAGATTAATATTTAGCTAGACTAAAATCGATAAATGTTAGCAACAGTAAAATATATAATGAAAAAGTACGGTAGATGTTCTAAAGCGTTAATGACAAACTATGTCATTTCTAGCACATACAATCACGAACAATTAAAACATATTTTTCTATCTGAAACGGTTTCTAATCAGAGCGTACAACTAGGCTGTTTCTCTTCAACATAGACAAATTGCAAAGTTCCCATCAAGATTTATCAGTTATTTTGGAAGATTTTGTGGTGAAATATGGTGCTAATTATACAAACTTGGATATTAATGAAATGCAGAGACAGTACTTTCATATTTACCAAATAAGTATCAAGAAATTTACTGCTGGGGATTCAATTTATCGTCAGCTAAAAAGACACAGAATAGAAACCATTTAACCCTTTCTGTACCGGCGACGTCTTTTTACTATATCCTAGTTACTATTAGACGAGTTGATTCAGTTTCCAAAGGTCTCCAGCAACTAACAGGCTTCGAACTATCTCATCTAACCCATGTTGCAATATAACCACAAACATCCTCGGTACTGAAAGGGTTACAGTGATCATATATGCTACCAATATATTAGAAAGGCTAAACATATATTACCCAACTGCTCAGGAGAGATCATAACACGGAAAATAATAATAGGTTACAAAGCTATAAAATAAAAGCAGGAAAACATAACTTTAAGGGGAGGTCACCGGTTTGTTTTTTGTATCTTTCTCTCCTTTTCTCTCTTTCCCTGGCTTGTATCCATTCGGCCCCATTCAGCCAACTGTTTTAAGACGTTTATCCCCATCCAGGTGTCCATTTCTTCCTGGCGAGCGATAGCGAGCCAGCATTGTATGTAGAAATCCGGCTTCGCCGGAGAAATTTTTCCATCGAAAAATGTACAAATTTAGCTTGCTGTCAAAACCAAAATGTATATAAACTGGCCCGCTACCGCTCGCCAGGAAAATATAGACTCCTGGATGGGGGTAAAAGTCTTAAAACAGTAGGATGAATGGGGCCGAATAGATACAAGCCAAAGAGAGAGGGAGAGAAAGAGAAAAAAAAGCGAGGTGGGCTCCCTTAAACTAAACTGCACAATCACTGTCTGACCGCGAGACTTCCTCCTGACTCAGACTCAGACTCTCTCTCTCTCTATTGTATCTCACTCACGCTCTCGCGCTCTCTCTCTTGCGCGCTCGCTCACTCACTCACTCACTCACTCACTCACTCTCTCTCTCTCTCTCTCTCTCTCTCTCTCTCTCTCTCTCTCTCTCTCTCTCTCTCTCTCTCTCTCTCTCTCTCTCCACACCTAAGCCTAGAATACAGTGTCTGCGTAATTCAATATGCAAGGCTCGTAGTTAATGTTCACAATAGTGGGAGAGCAGACTACTTTAAAAACACACAACCACTCATCGTATTTAGACACAATGCTATAGTCTATTCATTATACTTAGGCCATAAATGTTGACAACGAACCACTGTAACTCAAGAACGACTAGAATAATCAAACTATTATTTCTACCACACGAGAAGAGTAAGCCAGGGAAACAGTGTGGTCATTTACAGTTCATATACTCTAAAGGCGGTGTCACACGAACGATGTTTCCGTCAATTTGTACGAGCAATTGTTGTCTGGCAGGCTTAAAATCGGAGTTACATCAGCAATAAGCCACCTAACATAATCTACCTTTAGTCTAGTTTCCGATTCCAATGTGAAAAAGACTCAAAATATCACGAAAAAAAACTTGCTCATCGAAAATTGCCGGAAAAAGCGCTCGTGTGACACTGGCTTAACCCTTTTTAAGATATAGAGGTTAGGGGTCACGATTTCTGGCCTACTTATACTGAATGGACAATAGGCCAAGAAGATCGCAACATTGTACTTCATTAGTAAGAGTCAAAGTCTAGTCTTATCGTGGGGTATGGGTACTTTTATGAGCGACTGTACCCTGGGCAGTGAGTGACAGGTGTGTGGAGTGAGAGGGAAAGGAAGAGGTCTGCAGAGGTGTGTGTGTGTGTGTGTGTGTTTGTGTGTGTGTGTGTGTGTGTGTGTGTGTGTGTGTGTGTGTGTGTGTGTGTGTGTGTGTGTGTGTGTGTGTGTGTGTGTGTGTGTGTGTGTGTGTGTGTGTGTGTGTGTGTGTGTGTGTGTGTGTGTGTGTGTGTGTGTGTGTGTGTGTGAGTGTGTGTGAGTGAGTGAGTGAGTGAGTGAGTGAGTGAGAGAGTGAGAGACAAGCATCATGTTATAATTTTGTTTACTAGGAATGAATTTAAGTAGCTCCTTTCGACAAAATTACCTAGTTCATAAAAGGCTAGATTACACAATATAGGAATATACTGGAAGTTAGAGTAAACCAAGCAAGACGCGATTACGCATGTCTTATCTGTTTGCTGGCTTCTTAGACGATTTTATTCAGATAAGGAAGGGTATATTTAAGTCAGAGGGTTAACTGAGATAGTCTAGAGTCTCTAGACCCTTATAATTCCCACAGATCCTTCCCAATCTGTATAAAATCGTGTAATGTTTGCCAGAATAAACAGCCAA
This sequence comes from Paralithodes platypus, assembly GCA_032716605.1. Lineage (NCBI taxonomy): Eukaryota > Metazoa > Arthropoda > Malacostraca > Decapoda > Lithodidae > Paralithodes > Paralithodes platypus. The sequence goes on along the minus strand of CM064525.1, from coordinate 12,074,863 downwards.
AATGCATCATAACCATCAAAGGGTTAAAACTAAGACAGACCAGGAGGGCAGGTGAATGATAGATATATAATCCAGGGGTTGAGTTAGCTGCCACAGACCCTAACAACAGCTGCGGTGTCAGTGAAAGTGTTTGGGGCGTAATGAGAGTGGTCGGTGGGCACGAGAAAAAAAAAAGGGTCAATAAAAAAGACAATGGAAAAAACACAAGCACACGCACGTAGGGACGGACATAACACACGCACATACAAGCATGTATACACACATGCACACACGATACAAAAACACATACCGGTAACATATTTTAATGTATTTTGTATTACATTTTTCTACCGAACAATGTACAAATTTATCTTGAAAGGAGGTCTCGGGAGTGTGTTTTTAGAGCTTGATGGAGATATATATATATACCAAAAAACAAGCCCTACCCCCTTAACCCATCAATACCGGTGACGTCCTTTTCTTTATATTGCGGCCGCTATTAGACGATTTTTATTAAGATTAGGAAGGACCTCTAGCAATAATAAGGCTTCAAACTATCGCAACCAACCCTTTTAACTACCGCAGATCCTGCCTAAGCAGCACAATATCGTCTAAATACAACTAGAACAAAAGATAACGCACGTCGCTGGTACTCAAAGGGTTAAACAGAGCATCTGGGTATGGACAGAACTCAGGAACCATCTCGGTGGCCAAAGGTACCGTGTGACCTCGTATAAGGTAGAATTATTATCACTGTACTATACCTGGGTGAAGAAACTCGATAGATTCAGAGCCTCAGGGCTACATGTGAACTATGTACCAACACACACACACACACGCACACACACACACGCACACACACGCACACACACACACACACACACACACACATACACACATACACACACACACACACACACACACACATACACACACGCACACACACACACATGTATTAGTAAGGTAATCTTAAGGGGAGGTATTTAGTTTGTTCCCTACGTTTTCATCAAGCTTAAAATTACACAAGCTGGTCGATTTTGGTGAAATCTAACAATTCTAGGTTTGTTATTCATGTATAATTTAGTGATATCTGACAGGACTGAAGTACTGGTATTGCCTAATTACATTCAGTATCAACTAAACTCAAATATAGCTATTCTGGGTTTGTTATTGATGATATATAATTCCGCGATATATGACAGGACTATAATTATTGGTATTGTATGATTAAATAATACATAATCAACTAAAGTAAAATCTAGCCATTCTGGGTTTGTTGATGATATATAATTCCGTGATATCTGACAGGACTATTATTATTGGCACTGTGTATAATTCCATGATATCTGACAGGACTATTATTATTGGTACTGTGTATAATTCCATGATATCTGACAGGACTATTATTATTGGTACTGTGTATAATTCCATGATATCTGACAGGACTATTATTATTGGTACTGGTATAATTCCATGATATCTGACAGGACTATTATTATTGGTACTGTGTATAATTCCATGATATCTGACAGGACTATTATTATTGGCACTGTGTATAATTCCATGATATCTGACAGGACCATTATTATTGGTACTGTGTGATCAGAGTACACAAAATCAACTGAAGCAGAGCTGGTCAATTTCACCAGAAGTGGCCAGCCATTGTTAAGACCTAAATACATACTAGCTGACATGGCAAATACTGGTATAGTCAAGACTTTTCCCTTAAGGGGAGATCTCCACTCGAGGGATTTTTTTCTTGACCCCGTTCTCCCTCATGTTTAGCCCGATTGCTTTTGATATTATAAAACGTTTTCCCCATTAGTTTAGCGATTTTAAGAACTTTCACCCCATATTAAGACCTTTCGTGCCATTCAGGTGTCAATTTTATCCTGGCGAGCGATAGCGAGCCTGTAATTTAAGAGGAACCGGCCTTCGGCCGGGAAATTTTTCTACCGAAAAATGTACAAATTTATCTTGAAAGGGACTCAAGGGGGTGTAATTTTAAGCTTGATGGAGGTCTAGGGAACACACTAAATACCTCCCCTTAACCTACCCGATGTTTACGTTGCTATCTGGCTGTGTATATTGAGGGTTATTTTTGTATTATATATTATTATTATTATTATTATTATTATTATTATTATTATTTATTTATGTATTTAGTATTTTTTTATTATTATTTTGTTTTATTGTATTGGTGTATACATAGAACCGGAAGCAATTATTAGGAAAAGCTTTACTACAGTCTACCTGGGTTTTCTAGTTGAGGGTAAATTGCCATGTTCCCATCCTCTTTACTCCGCTATCACGGACATTTTGTGGCGAAACATGTTATTAACGATGAAAACTTGCCGTTAATATGATGAAGGGACGAAATAGCTTCACATTTTCCAATTGCTTATCGAGAAATCAACAATTAGGGGGATAGAGTTTTCATTTTGGTCATTTTATGTATTCATATATTCATATTTGTTTGTTATCTTTCTTTAGTTTCTTCCCTAGACCTCCATCAAGCTTAAAAAATCACCCCCTAGACTCATAAAATGACAGGCTCAATATCACTTTGTCCATTGCTTATCGAGAAATCAGCTATTAACCCCTTTCGTACCGGAGACATCTGTTTGTATTAAATTCTAGCTATATATGGACGATTTTGTGCAATTTAAGAAAGATATGTGGTAGTAAAAAGGGGTTAAAGAGATAGTTCGAAGCCTGTTAATTGCTGGACGCCCTTTGAATCTGAATAAAATCGTATAATATTAACCAGCAAGAAGTTAAAAAGACGTCGCCGGTACAGAAGGGGTTAAGGAACTACAATAAAATAACAAAATGCCATGATAGCCCCCAAGACTTCAAATAATATCTCCCCAGCAATCCGAACCATGTCGTGTAGATAATCCTAGTCATCAGCACTCTCAATTGATACCAATTTTCAACCTGGCCTAGATGACGCAGTACAAATCCGAGAACCAAAGCTCTGGTTCCCTCGTTCATAAAAACTCTAAAAGGGTTAACAGTATGAATAAAACTAAAATAATAATAATAATAATAATAATAATAATAATAATAATAATAATAATAATAATAATAATGCGGAAAACTACATGACTACATTAATGGATAAAAACACCATTTTATCAGAACTTCATACCTATAAACTGGATAAATCGCCATTTGATCCGGAGAACTACAGGACTACAAAAATGGATAAAAACAACACTTAATGCAGATAACTACATGAATACAAAAATGGATATTAACACCAATTAATTCGGAGAACTACAGGAATACAAACATGGATAATAACACCATTTGATCCGGAGAACTTTCTTGGAAACGATTCGCTTATAGATTATTGACCTGAAGAAGCTGTAAAGGAAGCATTGTCAATAAATGTGTGTTTGTGTGAATGTGTGTGTGTGAATGTGTGTGTGTGGATGTGTGTGTGTATATATGTGTATGTGTATATATATGCGTGTACGTGCGTGTGTATTAATCCAATTTAGATCCCTGAGGCGAGAAGAAGAGCGGAGGGACAGTTCCATACGACCATGATTGTGTATCTGGTTGACCTTCACGTCCCACACCACTCCAAATTGGGTACAAATAGATAAAAACTGATAATAGAGGATGCTGCACAGACGAACGGACAGAGAGAGAGAGAGAGAGAGAGAGAGAGAGAGAGAGAGAGAGAGAGAGAGAGAGAGAGAGAGAGAGAGAGAGAGAGAGAGAGAGAGAGAGAGAGAGAGAAACACGCGTACACTGCAACTCAACTCTCCTCTCCTCACCTCTCCTCTCCTCTCCTCTCCTCTCTCAACTCTCTCTCAACTCAACTCAACTCAACTCAACTCTCTCTCTCTCTCTCTCTCTCTCTCTCGTCCCTTAGGCCAGAAGAAGAACAGAACGGACAGCAGTTGAAGATGGCCATGATCGTGTCCCTTGGTTGACCTTCACACATCCCACACCACCAAACCAACGGCAAAAAAATAGGATAACACAGAGAAAATATAGGCTGCAACGACACACACACACAGTCTCTCTCATATACACATTATATACACTCTGTGTCTCTATCTCACTCACTCACTCACACACATACACACACACACACACACACACATCCACATCCACACACACACACACACACACACACACTCTCTCATACACACATATACACTATGTCTCTATTTCACACATACACACACTTCAAAATCAACTAACAAATATATTCAAGCAAATCTGACAGAAATTGGTAACGCTGTCTTTCTCTACTTCCTATAGCCTACTACCTTTCTGACTTGTTCGTGTGACGTCGCCTTAATTTCATATTGCCTATGCAAATGTGTAGAAAGGCAGCATTACCGATTTCTGCCTGGTTAGCTTGAATACACTACCGGTAACTCATTTTCACTCTCCCCCCCTTTCTCTCTCTTTCTCTTCTTATCTATCTATCTATATATCTATCTCTCTCCCCCTCTCTGCTATTTATCTCTCTCTCTCTCTCTCTCTCTCTCTCTCTCTCTCTCTCTCTCTCTCTCTCTCTCTCTCTCTCTCTCTCTCTCTCTCTCTCTCTCTCTCTCTCAGTGTGCCTTTCAACGAACTGGCCCCTTCGCTACAGCAACACTCTATCACTCTCTCTCTCTCTCTCTCTCTCACTCTCACACTCTCTCTCTCTCTCTCACTCACTCACTCACTCACTCACTCACTCACTCACTCCTAGTCTGCCTATCAACCAATAGGCCCCTACGATACAGCAACACCCCTTCTTCTTCCACTGCGCAGTGTGTTACATAAGACACGTTTTTCAAGTCAGTGGCCCTTGTTGCTGGAGGAAGGAGGAGGAGGAAGGAAGAGCAGGATAAAAACAAGCGATCCTTAGTCGAAGACATTTCCTGGCCGAGGGGTTAAAAAAGCATCTATGTCAATACAACACATGTTTTTGTTTTTGTTTTGTTATTTCATGTAATCGGGACCATGCTAATCAAAACCTTACTAACCTTACTTATATATTTGTTTCTATATTCTTATCATTATTTATATTTGATTTTATGTATATTATGAAGGGACAAAAGGCAAAGCTGTCTGTAACAAGTGTCCGTCCGTCCCCCCCCTACTGTTTATAGAGAGTAACTGTTTATATAGAGAGATAGGAAGGTTGATGGTAGGGATATAAGAAGAGAGGGTAACTGTTTATAGAGAGATAGGAAGGTTGATGGTAGGGATATAAGAAGAGAGGGTAACTGTTTATAGAGAGATAGGAAGGTGATGGTAGGGATATAAGAAGAGAGGTAACTGTTTATAGAGAGATAGGAAGGTTGATGGTAGGGATATAAGAAGAGAGGGTAACTGTTTATAGAGAGATAGGAAGGTTGATGGTAGGGATATAAGAAGAGAGGGTAACTGTTTATAGAGAGATAGGAAGGTTGATGGTGGGGATATAAGAAGAGAGGGTAACTGTTTATAGAGAGATAGGAAGGTTGATGGTAGGGATATAAGAAGAGAGGGTAACTGTTTATAGAGAGATAGGAAGGTTGATGGTAGGGATATAAGAAGAGAGGGTAACTGTTTATAGAGAGATAGGAAGGTTGATGGTAGGGATAGAAGAGAAGAGAGATAGAGGGATAGTAAGGTTGATGGTAGGGATAGAAGAGAAGAGAGATAGAGGGATAGTAAGGTTGATGGTAGGGATAGAAGAGGAGAGAGGTTGTAGAGGGATAGGAAGGTTGATGATAAGTATAGAAGAGAAGGGATAGTAAGGTTGGGATGAAGGGGACGAGTGGGTGAAGGTCGGAGAGGATAGCTTGTAGTAGGGGGATAGGAAAGTAGATGATAGGGATGAAGGGGATGCTTGACGGGGATGGTGACAGGGTAGACTCTTAAACTACCAGACATCTTTGTTAAGCTGTTCATCATTGCTTAGTGTTAGCAAGAATTATATTTACCAGTTGAAGGATAGAAGAGAAGAGGATAGGATAGGATAGTATAGCTGGATATAGAGGGATAGGAATGATGATGGTAAAGTTAATGTGACCGCTTGAGGGGGATAGGTAGAATCTTTTACTATCAGATGTCTTTTCTTGCTTGATCGTCATTGTCTATAGTCGTTCATAAAGAGTAGGCTAAGTCAGAAATCTTGACATCTATCCTTTGTAACTCAAAGGGGGCTAGAGCAAATGGGCTGTACCAAACCTATTCCCTAGCTAACTCTTCCCAAAAGGTAGAAATATGAGCTCGATTACTTTAGTCTTGTTCGAACAATAGAAGTAACTTGTCATATTTGTTGGCTTAATTATAATGAATAGACTAAAGTGATAGCCAGGGTGAAGGGCGAATAGGGATAGGATAGCATACCTGAATATAGATGGATAGGAATGTTGATGGTAGGGCTACTGGGACTGCTTGAGGGGGATAGGTAGACCCTTTTACTATCAGACGTCTTTGTTAAGCTGCTCATTATCTCTTAGGGATAGAATAGTGTTGTTGGTTATGAAAGGATAGGAATGTTGATGGTAGGGTTAGTCACGTTAGTGGGATTGCTTGAGGGAGATAGGTAGAATATTTTACTACCAGAGATCTTTTCTAGGCTGCTTGTAATTGTAAAATAGTCGCCAGGGTGAAAGATGTAACAGGATAGGAGAGTGCAGCTGGTTATATAGGGATAGGAATGTTGATGGTAGGGTTAGTTGGACTCCTTGAGGGGGATAGGTATGACCTATTTACCACCAGACGTCTCTTCTAGTCTTCTCATTATTGTCTAGTGTTCGCTGGAAATAATACTATTGTCCGTGTAAAGGACGAACAAGGATAGGATAGTACAGCTGGTTAAAGGGGATAGGAATGTTGATGGTAGGGTTAATGGGACTGCTTGAGGGGGATAGGTAGAATCCTTTACTACAAGGCGTCTTTGTTAGGCTTCTCATTATTACTTAATATTGGCCGCAATTATATCAATCAGGTGAAGGACGAAAGGAATAGGATAGCTTAGTTGGTAATAAAGGGATAGGAATGTTGGTGGTAGGGTTAGTGAAACTGTTTGAGGCGGATAGGTAGACCCTTTGACTACCAGACATCTTTTCTAGGCTGATCGTTATTGTCTTGTGCCTAGCCAGGGTGATGGGTGAATAGGGCTAGAATAGTGTAGCTAGTGACCTGGATGTGTGAGAGTTTGTGTTTTTTATCTGTGTTTATTTTTTGTTTTATGTTGTTTTTGTGTTTTCCCTGTTCTTGCTCTGTCTTGAGTCGGCTACCCCCAAAATGGGGATTGGGCCTGAGCATATAGATAGATATAGTTATAAAGGGCTAGGAATGTTGGCGGTAGGGTTAGTGAGACTTCTTGAGGGGATAGGTAGACCCTTTTACTACCTGGCATCTTTTTTCAGCTGCTCATTATTACTAATGATAAAATAGTGTTGTTAGTTATGAAAGGATAGGAATGTTGATGGTAGGGATAATGGGACATCTTGCGGGGGATAGGTAGACCCTTTGACTACCAGACATTTTTTCTAGCCTGATCGTTGTTGTCTATAGTCTATTTTTTTCCAGCTGAGGGTAAATTGCCATGTTACTATCTTACTTAGCTATAAGGTATATTTTGTAGCGAAATATGCTGTTAATTATGAAAACTTGGCATAAATACGACACACAGCCATAGTAGTTTCATATATTTCCATTAAGTATCGAGAAATCAGCTAAAAAGAGATTTAATTTATGATCAGCTGGGAAAAAATAGAACATAGTGGTAGCCAGGGTGATGGGTGAATAGGGTAGGATAGTGTAGGTGGTTATAATGGGATAGGATTGTTGATGGTAGGGTTGGCGAGGATAGTTAGACTCGTTGACTCCCAGACCATTTTCTAGGTTACTTTGTATTGTCACGTGTAAGCTGGAAATTATTGTTTCTGCATATACTCTATTAATTATAATTAGGTCAACATTTCTTGACCACTAACTTCTAGAACTCGAAAACGACTAAAATAATCGAGGTATTTCTACCATTTGGGAAGATTCAGGCAGGGAATAGGTGTGGATATTTACAGTTGATATGCTTTAGCTCTTTATAGTTACAGAGGTTAGATAAAAAGAAGAGGATGATGTACACACACACACACGCTTGCAAACAACTCAAAAAGAGAGTCTCTCTCTCTCTCTCTCTCTCTCTCTCTCTCTCTCTCTCTCTCTCTCTCTCTCTCTCTCTCTCTCTCTCTCTCTCGGTTCACGATTCCCGGCCTATTGAATAAACTATAAAATGTCTGAATTACTCTCAGGGTAGGAGAGAGAGGACAGGATAGTTAGGGCAGCTGTTTATATAAAGGAAAGAAAGCATGCTGATGGTAGGGTTGTAGTTGATTGGCCGGGATAATTCCAGACCCCCTTCACTATAATAACATCTTCTTTTACCTGCTTGTTACTGTCTACTGTTAGCCATAATTATAATGTAAACAATGGGTAGAGCATGAAGAGGGTATAGGATGGGTTATAAGGTGCTAAAGAATGTTGATGATACGGTTGGTTGGTTGGTGTTTGGTAGGGATAGTAGAACCTGTCCACTAGTACAAAGGAGTACAAAGGAAATAGAGCAACAACAGATCTAGTCACCCCTCTAGGCTGCTTGTCCTCCAAAACACTGAGGATCAAGTGTCCAAACAGTGGTTTAGGGTGGGTAAGGGAAAATGGAAAGGGAACTACTGCCCTGGAACTAATGTCCGTGGCAGGATTAGGAAGTTAGTAGGGGACAGATGGGTTAGTAATATAACACAGTTATAAGTGATATTTCGTATATCTGGGAAAAAGAGAGTAACGTCTTAGTAATATACAGAATATACGCAATAATCCTTAATAAATCTGAGGGGGGAATAAAATAAAGTTATTCATTTACAAACGCAGTCAGTCGCGGGTTTGATACAAGATATTTGTTTAGGCGAAGTTTAAAAAAATCAACGGTGCTGCAGTCTATAACGTCTCGGGGAATTCCACAAGTTGACAACTAGATTGAAGAAGAAATTCTTAGATTCGTACGAGTTAAAAGATTTACCAATAATTTTGCAACCGTTTCCCCGCGTGTAATTAGATTGGTCGATAGTGAAGTACTTACTACAGTTCATATTGTCGATGCCTTTGATGATTTCGAACACTTGAATTAAACCGCCTCTTAATCTGCACTGGGTTAAAGGAAATATAATTAATTATCTAAGATGCTCCTCGTATGGTTTGTTCTTTAGGCTAGGTATCATTTTGGTAACTCTACGTTGAACTCGTTCTAGCTTGTCTATATCTTTTTGGTAATAAGGTCACCAGGATTGAACGCAACATCTTTTCTAGGCTACCGGTAATTATTATGGTATAGTGGTCACCAGAATCGTATTGAGAAACATTTAACAAATTAATCGAGAACATATTTGATCCATAATACAATTAGAATTTCCTTAAGGGGGGTGACCTGTTTTTGTTCTGTCCTTTTCTATCTTTCTCTGGCTTGTATCCATTTGGCCCCATTCAGCCTACTGTTTAAGACGTTTATCCCCATCCAGGTGTCAATTTTTTACTGGTGAGCGGTAGCGAGCCAGCATATTTTTTATTTTTGTTTGACAGCAGGCTAAATTTGTAAATTTTTCGATAGAAAAATGTCTCCGGCGAAGCCGGATTTCTTCATATAATGCTGGCTCGCTATCGCTCGCCAGGAAGAAATCGACACCTAGATGGGGATAAACATCTTAAAATAGTTGGCTGAATGGGGCCGAATGGTTACAAGCCAGAGAAAGAGAGAAAAGGACAGAAATAAAAATAAGCAGGTCACCCCCCTTAATAAGCAGGTCACCCCCCTTAATAAGCAGGTCACCCCCTTAATAAGCAGGTCACCCCCCTTAATAAGCAGGTCACCCCCCTTAACTGAGTATATGTGAAGCAGATTGACGATAATAATGTTTCCCCTTAAGGCATTCTTCACACATTATTTTCGTTGATGTCACTATACAACACTAATCGCAAAAGAGGCATTGTCTAGTAACAAATCTATAACTACTTCAAAACAAGCTGATAATTGAACACCAGATCACGTAGTTGTATAATTATGTAATTGAATGGGTAGTAATTAATGGTATACAATATAATTATGCGCAATAATACAAATAATTTGGGTTCTATCCCGAAAAATTAGTAAATAACGTAATTTTTCAACTTTTTATAATAGTCTAGTGCTAGCCAAGATTATGATAACCCATATGTATTATTATTCTGTTTCGTCTTGTTCCAACTGTCTGTTAATTCAATATATGTATTATTATTGGTTTGCCTTGATCTAACTGTCTCTGTTAATCTCATAACTTGTGAGTTTGTTCTGGTAAACCATATGTATTATTATTCTGTTTCGTCTTGTTCCAACTGTCTGTTAATTCAATATTATGTATTATTATTGGTTTGCCTTGATCTAACTGTCTCTGTTAATCTCATAACTTGTACGTTTGTTCTATTGCATTAATTATCGGCGAGCATTAGTTAATTTCTTAAAAAATGACGTGGCGCTGCTTAACAAATGACGTGGCGCTGCTTAAAAAATGACGTGGCGCTGCTTAAAAAATGACGTGGCGCTGCTTAAAAAATGACGTGGCGCTGCTTAACAAATATTAATGGTTATTATTATTACAATTATTATATTTATTATCATTACAATAATTATGCTTATGTTCAATTGCCTTAATAAGTAACTGGTACACTACTAATGGTATACTGAAGACCACGAACGTTGAATGGGGAAAACACGGACTTTATGTAGCTGAAAAAAAATATTTCAACATATTACTTAAACGTGCCGGAATCGTTCATTAAATATGCATACTATTTATTACAACAACAACAGGTGACTACACATTCTTATTTATATTCTTATTAATTAAAAACAATTTTGTGCAGTGAAAATAAAAGTCTCAGGTTTCTATGACAATTATACAAGGTTTAAAAAAGCTGGAGGAAGGAAGCATTCAATTTGAGGCAGTGTAGTAAAAAGGGGGTGTTGGCGGGGATAATTGGGGTGACGACAATTAAACCTGTCCTTGGCTTGGCTATATGGGCACCTGCTGGGGGACGGGGGACAGGGGATGGGGGAGGGGGAGGGGGAGGGGGGACGGGTGAACGTCGAGGACAAGGCAGGAAAAGAGACAGAAAATCGGATACCAAGGACTAAAATGTTAGGAAAGGCAGAACAGGCAAGTGACAGAAAAAATGTAGAAACGATAGAAAAAGGGAATTAATGTTTTTTATTGTTTATTTATTTTTATATATGGGGGATGAGGGAAACAAAAGGCAAAAGTGCCTGTGACGAGTGCCTCCCCCAGAGTGTAGTATAAAGAGGGTGCTGGCGCTAACCCCTTCAGTACCGAGACGCCTTTTTACCTTTCATTCTGGCTAAAACTAGATGATTGTATGCAATTTCAGAAGGGCCTATGTTACTAAGAGGGTTTATTGAGATCGTATTTACCCATCGGAGTCATATAACTGGATTGCAAAATAAAGTAAATCGTCTAATGGTAACCAGAATATGATGAACATTACGTAATGGTGGTGAAGGGATTAAAGAGACATTTAATGATGGGTTCATTTTTCGGTCGATATGTTTCATTTATGTATTATTGTTTTTAGTTTCCTCCCTAGACCTCCATCAAACTTGAAATAACAACCCCAGGACCCCCCTTCAAGATAATGTGTACATTTTTTGGTAGAAACATGTCCCAGCCAAAGGCCGGTTTCTCCTAAATTAGAGGCTCGCTATCGCTCGCCAGGAAAAAATCGACACCTAAATGACACAAAAGTCTTAATATTGACACAGAAAAGGGGCGAAAGGTATCAACATCGCCAAACTAATGGGCCGAACGTCTTAAAATCTGAAAACTAATGAGGCTAAGCATGAGGAAAAAGGGGGACCAGAAAAACGACCCATCTCCCCTTAAAGAGACATTAAAACCTGCCCTCGGGGTTGGCTACATGGGCATCTGCTGGGAGAAGGGGGACGGGTGAAGGACGGATGAAGGACAGGGAATTGACAGGAAAGATAGAAACAGTAGAACAAGGGACAGTAAAGGGTAGAACACGCAGACAGGGAATTAACAGGAAAAGGGTAGAAGAGTTAGAATAAGAAAGGGACAGCACACGGTAGAAAACACAGACAGGGAATTGACAGGAAAGATAGAAACAGTAGAACAAGAAAGGGACAGCAAACTGTAGAAAACGCAGACAGGGTAAACAAAATAAAAGAGGGTAAAAACAAAGAAAGTCCGTCCAGAAACTAGAACTAGGAGTGAGAAAGCTAGACCCTTTGAGGATTAAGACGCGTTTGACAGTATTATTAGAAGATTTTATTCAGATTAGGAAGTGGATATGTGAAGCAGATCCTTCTTATGCTGTATAAACTCGTCAACTAAGAGCCGCAATAAACTTCTAAAATGCGTCAGAATCCTCAAAAGTTCAACTCTTTCAGCACGATGACACCTGTTTACCTTTGATTGTGGCGACAATTTGACGATTGTATGCTGTTTAAGGGGACAGTGATTATTTTGGGGGTCTATATATTTATATATTCATTTACATTTTTAGTTCCCTCCCTAGACCTCCATAAAACTTTAAAAAAAAAAATCCATTAGATCCCCCTACGAGATTAATTTGTACATTTTTCGGTAAAAAAATATCATGGGTGAAGGCGATTCCTCTACAATTATAGGCTCGCTTTCGCTCGCCAGGAAAAAAAAACGACACCTAAAGGGCACGAAAGGTCTTCATATTGACAAAGAAATGGGGCAAAAGGTCATAATTAAAAGCGACAAACTAACGGGGCAAACGTCTTAAAATCTCAAAACTAATGGGGATAAGCATAAGGGAGAAAGGGGACCAGAAAACGGGCCCATCTCCCCTTAAGAAGGACCTATGTCATTCAGAGGGTTTATTTAGACATGTATTTACCCCTTTGAGTTGTAGAGGTACCATAGATGATAAGTTGAAGAAAATCGTCTAATGGTAACCAGAATAAGACGAGTAATACGTGATGGTGGTGAAGGGATATAATATATTCTCATTGGCGTTGATGATGGGGGTGGAAAAGAATATTACGCCTGTCCTTGGGTTGGCTACATGGGCACCTGCTGGAGAGAGAGAAGGGAGACGGGTGAAGGGCGGGCAAGGTAGTGGGAAGGCAGATCATTAGCAGAAGATGGTAGGGATGCTAGGACAACAAAGGAACCATAAAAGGTAAAACGTAGAAAAGAGGATATGCAGCGAAA